>QANX01000351.1:124521-202587 GCA_003254975.1 Ochetophila trinervis
GGTATACCAAATTTATTTATAATATTTTTGGTATTTAATTATGTGAAAGTTTATTAATTATTGATAAATTAACAATACTCTACATCTAAGTAAATCTAATAAACTAATATGCATTATTAGATAGCAAAAAATTAGTTAATAAATTTGGTCAGTTTAGAATTACTCATTCAGCTTATTTGTGTTATCTTCATTATTTATAGACATATCATAATTTCATTTATTAAAAAATAAGTTAAAGTATTTTTTTTCCTATAGACGTATATAAATTATTTAGTATGTTACATATAATATTAAGTTAATATATATTTATTTATAATTGTTATAATCAATTTTTTCATCTGCAATATGTTATATTCTTGTGGTTTATTTTGCTAATTGTTTCTGAAAATTTGGGTAAAGTAAATACTGGGACTTGGAAGACTGGTCATCTTTGCTTGATTGGATATGTAAGAATTTGATGGAGACGGGAAACAACTTTAGTATTTTGTTTGGTTGCTCAGAAAATGCAGGAAACTAATGTATTGAAATTCGGAAGAAAATCTCCATTGGGTAAACAATGATTAAAGCATTTATTTGGTACTTTTGTAAACAACACGAAGCATAATCAACAAGGCCAGTGTTTTTTTTTTCCTTCTTTTTTTCTTTTGTCAAAAAGTAGTTTTTTTGTGTGTAAATTTATTAATTAAATTTTTAGTATTGAATGTGCATTCTTATATTAGTTTTTCAATAATTGTTGAGAATTATTAATTTATCAATTATTAATAAACTACTATATAATTTAAAAAAAATTCGTTAATAAATTTGGTTCTTATCCTGTTCCAAATAGCTTTAAAACCCTAGATAATGGTTTGGTAACTTTGGTTGCAGAGAATTTGTTAACCAAATAATGGAGTTGGGTGAAGGGTACATTTGGAAGATGTTACCACCATTGTACTCCCCTCAATTGAAGACCTTCTGATCATGAAGCAAGTGTGACATAACTCCTTTCAATTCATGAATTGCATTAAAATAGAGTAGAAATTTTAAAAAAAATATATATTTGAAATTGAAAAAACTTGGTTAAACATTTCATTTCTGTTTATGGGATTTTTAATTTAAATGGAGTACTGGTTGTGATTTCGATTTTCTTACCAATTCGTGAGGATTCAAAGATTTCACAATTTCTTTGCACAATGGTTGAGCCAAAGGTTAAATGGAATCTCACAAATGGATAAATCAGACAAGCGAGAAAAGGCAAATAAATCTGTCAATATGTGTAACCACAAGGTGTGCATTTTCATCCAGAAATAAACAATACCCACATGAATTTTGTTATAAAAAAAATAAAAAATTGAGTACTTTTAGAATATCAAACTTTTTAGACACAACCATGTGGGCTCTATAAGAAACAATCCATACAATATGGATCGATCCCACATAAGTATGTTTGGAGAGTTTGATATATACTCGGCCAGTAAGCGAAAATTTCTTAGTAGCATCATATGACACCAGCAGTATCACCAAAACCTTCAACGGGAGATTTGAAATCGGGGAATTCCCAATCTAGTGGTAAGAGGAATTCTAGGGGACACTTGATATTTTATTGTCTATGCTTATATTGTGTTCCTAATGAAGTAATTGAGCTGCCCATTTCCTTTTGTAATTTATATATGTTTAGGTGCAGATGAATATAAAGTAGATGTTCATGGCCAAGAAATTACTAGGAAGACATGTAAAAGACTCATTTCAGAACCGTGTATACATAGAGCACTATGCGAGACATTCTCATTTCAATTGCCTGTTCCTAATCTTATAGGGAAGTATATATTATGATTTGATATGGGATGATATACATATGGGCACACTATCCTAAAAATAAGATGATTATATTTAATTACAGCGGCTTAAGGGCCTACAATAATACGCTAAACAAATAAAATTGTAAATTATAATAATAGATGTTGAGGTGTCTTTTCAAAATGCATAGCCTTCAATATAGCCATCCAAATTTTTGTTTTTACTTTTTCCATGTGGGATCAATGTCTAGTATTTATACTTGCAGTCAGAAAATTTACTTTTGCTTTCCAATCAATTTGAGATATACGTAATTTTTTTTAAGCATCATGATCTCTATTATTTTAGACCAAAAATATTGGTACAAACAACAAGTTTATATATTGTTTGATTTACGGTGTTTATAGTGATTCCCTATTATTTAGATGATGAGCTACAATGGTTAAATATATATATATATAAGTTATTCTCTATTCAAAGGTTCGCACCGGTCCCACATCTTTTATTTGTATAATTAAGATATATAAATGGATGTGATTATTTTTTTGCATTCTTTCACTAAGATATATTGGTATCATGGCAATCTCTATACAAACAGTGTAAATTACATAATATTTCAAAGAAAAAATTCAGATCTAAGAAAATGAAAAATTGGCAAACACTATGCATGTAAAAAATTCAAAAGTTCAAAACTCGATAAAACCCGTCTGAAAAATTCCAGTCAAATTCAGCCCGAGCTTTATATGGCCTTAGCCTAAAACTTTTTTGGACTGGGCTTGGACTTTAAATTTTTAATATAGGCCCGGTCTGAAGTCCGACCCATTGGGCTATGCATTAGGCCGGCCCAAAACCTAGCCCAAAGTCTGCCCGTTTTTGGCCGGCCCAAATCGTAGCCAAATATAATTTATTTTAAATGTCTATATCATCATTGGTTCAAATCATAAACCACATCAAATTAACAAAAAAATGACAGAAAACTAATAATTAATTATCTATATTATATATTAAAATATGTAAAACAACAATTGGTTTGAATATTAGAAATTGCTATGTAATTGAATAATTTATTTATTTAATATGTATAACAAGATCAAATTTATTATATTTGAAAAATAAAATTTATAAATTTTTTATTAGAATTTAAATTTAGTATGTATTTCGAGTATATTAAAATATCATAAATTATTTTTACTTTATTTTTTATATAAATATGATTGAAGTAAAAAAAAATATTTTTAAATTAAACTTTATATTTAAATTTGGGCATAAACTTTAAATCGGAATTTGATACTCAGGCCCAAAGCCCAACTTAATACCCATAAAGCTGGACACCGAGTTTTAAAATTTAGAGTATTAGTCTGGCTCGGTTCTGTCCAAATTCTCTCTCCAGCCCAAAAAAGAAACCAATACCTGCCCAAGCCTAAAGTTTTGGACTCAGGTTGGGACGGTCCAAATTTACAGCTCTATCAAACACCTCAACAAATCTATGTGGCCACAGAATGCCCATGAGAAATGGAAAATAAAAAATAAAAACAATACTACATATGTATTGACAATTAATGGAACAACACTAAATGTACGCTGACTGTGAGACTGTCCTTTGTTTCCTTGACATCTAGGGAGATGGGATTAGGACCAAGAAACATAATGTATGCTGATGTGGAGGTGCTGTCATCACAGTTCTTAGCCCAATCCGCATCGTTGTAGGCATGAAGAGATAAAGAAGCACCTCTTTCGAAAAATTCAATGAAAGAAATAGGAGTAGTTATGTGGCTACATTAATAATAACACTAAGTTTGCAAAATCATAATGATTTGCATCATTTCCAGAAGAGATTGGAGATGATATTGAAGAATTTTCAGCCATGGAGATAGGAAAGCAAAAAAGAAAAGAAAAAGAAATAAGTAGTAGGAAATCTCTTAAAATGCTCCCACACCAATTAGAGAACAACAAAAGTACTTATGGAAAA
Organism: Ochetophila trinervis; assembly: GCA_003254975.1. NCBI lineage: Eukaryota > Viridiplantae > Streptophyta > Magnoliopsida > Rosales > Rhamnaceae > Ochetophila > Ochetophila trinervis. Next base: position 128,264 of record QANX01000351.1, read on the forward strand.
GTTCAATTGTATTATGAGTAAAAACCAGTTTAAGTACATGTGTATGATATAATGTTGCTTATATAAATAATTACAACATAACAGGCTAACCAAATTTTATTTTCACACATAATAGTATGTGACATAATACACTTATAACGACTATAAATTATTCTATATTATTACCATCATACGACGTAGATGGGAGTTGAAGAATCGATTCAAAGACAGAATATAATTCAAAATATAAAGCATCAAAAACAGCAAGTACTTCATGACAATATACAAAAACATATATATAAAGGATGCAGACGCATGAATTAATTATTAAGAAGCTAGCACAGGATCACTTTATTAATTATTTTGAGGAATACATGCGGAGGGAAACACACATATAATATGTATATATAGTAATCCACAAAAACAACAGGTCCACATGATTGTTTAAGTAACATTAGATTGCTTGCTTATAGATTATATATATATATATATACAAAGTTTGCTATGATACAAATATTTGCATACTAAAAATTTGCGAATATTTATAGAATAGAAAGACCAATGTGTATATATATGTATGTATACATATATATAGTCCATATATGGTGCGGATATCTGCACCATTTTAAAATATGATTGCCACTAATAATTAATTATAGACTTCATCGCTAAAATAGATAATCAACGATGATATTTCTCTATTAGCGATAATCTACATTTTAAAATAATGCAGTTATCTGCAGTATATATATAATTTTTTTCATAACAAAATTTAGTAATGATACTAATAGAAATTCGATGAGGATATTATCATGATATAATTTTTTCTATATATAAATAGAATGCATTGGAAATTGATAATGCTAGACCACCTTTGATTGATCGGTCATATATGGTTGGGAGTTTCGGAATTAATTTGTGGCAATTGGGCTAGTTTACGGATTATATGCAACTTAATAATCTTGAAAACTTAATTAGTGGGACAAGGGTACAACAAGCTTCCACCTGCACCTATTTGCATATATTTATACCACTACTACAAAAATAAGCTATCAACGACGGCCTTATTTTTATATAGACGTCAGTTAACAAAGAAAACCGACATTGATACACTAATTCGACGTTTATTAACTTTGGCAGGTAATAAAGACGACGGACCGTCGTATAAAGAAAAAATCAACGACGGTTATAAACAAAACCGTCGTCTATAATTTAATCAATGACGACGGTTTCTTTATAAACCGTAGTCTATAAATCTCTAAGACACGTGGCATCCATGTTGCTGCCACGTGTCTCTTTGTAGAGAATAGATGAAGGAACCGTAGTCGTTGGACTCGTCGTCTTTATCAAAACGGTAGCGTTTTGTAGCCTTGTTATTTGGGTAAAGACGACAGGCCTGGCTTTTGTCCGTCGTTTTTAACTCAGTGTTTTGTTCTTTATACGCATCTTCCTCTCTTATTTTTCCTCAATTCTTTAGAAACCCTAAAGCACCTGCTACTGTTTGCTCATCTTCTCCACTGTGGTCGCCGTTTGCTCATCTTTTCCACTATGGTCGCCGTTCCTCCTTTTCTCCACTGTGGTCGCCGTTCCTCATCTTCTCCATTGTAGTCGTTGTTCCTCATCTTCTCCATTGTGGTCGATTACTTCTTCATTTCACATAATATTTGTGATTTTTAACTCAAAAACTTTAAGGTTAGTGCTCGGCAATCTATTTAATTTGTTTTTAACAAATTGTGAATGCATTATTCTGTGAAAATGTTTGAATCTGTGCATTGAAAAGTTTAAATATTGAATATAATGCATTATTATGTTTGAATATTGAATGTATTTGTTAAGTTGGTTGTTAATTTGTAGATTGTGTATATAATCGAAAATTGTATAAATTATCCGGTGATATATATGAAACCCGATGATATGTATTAAATTTGATGATACGTATGAACTACCCATGCATATATTGTGTGAAAAATTGTATATGAGAGTTTTGGTTTAATTAGTAATTTTTTATAAGAGTTTTGTAATTAGAATATATTTAATATTTAATATAATTTTGTATAAATTTAGTTAAAAGCCGCTGAAAAATAAAATAAAATAAAAAACATAGACGACAGTTCCAATCTTAAACCGTCGTCTATATATTTGCCCCGTGGCATCCATGTGGCTTCAGCGTGGTTTTAGACGTTGGTTTTTAACCGTCGTCTATGTTTTATGAGTATCGTCGACGCCTTATTAGACGACGGTTTGTTATCCGTCGTATATACACTTAAGACGTCGGTTTTTCACCGACGTCTATGACCCTATTTTCTAGTAGTGTACGTACAATCCCTAATTAAATTTTCCAAGAGAAAAAAAAAATACAATAAGATCAATGAATAAAGATTATAAATTTAGCTTACTATATTATGGAAAATGTGAGTAGTTTATTAAGAATTCCTAACCGAAAAAAAAAAATGCCAGGAATTAATATCATCGAAGATGGAAGGAAAATAATTGATCATTTTATTAGGATGATAAAATGACCAAGCTTAAGATACAGATATAGAGGTAGAAATAGTGGAACGCAATTTCTGGCGAGTAATATTGATCTGATTAGTCAGTTGACAGCCGGAGTTCCCCCAAACACTTCAGTTCAGGTGGGCTTCAAAGGAAGAAACCCGGCCCTTTACTGAAGAATTCAGAGGAACTCCAGGAGACAGCCGACTCTCTTCTTTTTAGGCATCCACTCAATTCCGTATTTATGCATTTCCATTTCATAATCATGTATTTATACAACAAGGAAACTTAAAATAAAAGGCTAATAATGAACATTTGAACCTGGACAGATATTTGGGTCAGATGAATTGAGACAGGTGAGTGGCGGTAAGCGTTCCAGAGAGAGCTTTTCCTTATTCACTCTCTTTGCTATGTTCACTTGCATTAGATTTCCTGAGGTTGGCTTAACATGGTAATTTCAGAATGCACTAGAAGATTATATATGTTTGTGGTAAATAAGTACACTTTTTTTTTTCTGTTTTATTTTACTGTTTCCTTTAGTGGTTAATATATACTATATATAATGGAAAATATTTACTCAAGAAGCAGAAATATCTATCTTAAATAAAATTTTGAAAATTTAAAAGATATATTAATAACAATAATAAATAAACAAATTAATAAAATATAGGTTTAATTGCACCAGTCCCCCTAATCTTTTTAAGTTTGTTAAAAGTTGTCTACCAGAACTTAAATCCTAATAGAGAAGAATAACCGGGATGGTTTTTTTAATAGCTCTACATAACAATATTGTATTCAAATAAAAAGATTCTTTCTTACGTCCAAAGAAAAAAAGAAAAAGACAAACGATCGTTTCTTAGAGCATCTTCAATGGAGAATGTGGATTGTTGCATATGTGAGATGGAAATATATATTGTCTAAATTTATGTGACATAAATGCATAATCAATTTAAAAAATATTCACCAATGGTAATGTGTATAAAATTTATTTATAGTTTTTAATTAATTGTATATTTTATTAAGTATTTTTAGTTTTTTAGGAAATCAGATTTTTAAAGAAAATTTTACTCTTTTGGAAACTTGACAATATCTGACAGAGTCTCCAGAAGTAGACATTGACCTTGATAATATCAATGTCACGTCATCTTGACATTCATTATAAACATTACCATTGGAGAACATTTTAAAAAAATAATGTATATATGTGCTTATGTGGCATGTTAATTTTAGAGAAAATTACACTACGGGTACCTGAACTATGACATGTGTTACAAGTAGGTACCTGAACTTTTTTTTTTTTGGCGATGAAGTACCTGAACTTGAAAACTGTAACATCTTTCATACTTGAGCTCGTTTCTGTTCATTTTTGGGCATTAGCCTCACGTGCGCAGCACGTTTTGAATAGTGGCAAGGGTATCTAAGGTCATTTCACTGCGATAAGAAACTCCGGTACCACCGAAGGCTTTTCTAGCCCCACAACTTCCGACAGAGGACACAGAACCCTCCGGCCAATCCCATCTCTAAGCGCCTTCACCAGGCTGCTCAACGTTGCCTTCAAAGGGACCATGATTCGAACCTGACCGAAATCCGAGCACAGTTTAGCCATAAATTTGCTGTGGATGAGCTCCGAGTCCTTGCCAAGTGCAGCGTCAGTAAATGCATCACCGGAAGAGGACATGGGAGGTTTTTCAAGAACAGAGATGGCTTGAGAAAGTGCGGTGATTGAAGTTTGGAAGGTGAAGGCAATGGCAGAGAAATGGTGGAGGGATTGGGAAGAGAGGTAGGGTTTGAGAGCAGAGATTGTGGAAGGGGTGGGCTCGACAATGAGAGTTGGGGAAGAGAGTGGGTTGAAGCCATGGAGGGAGAGGAGGTGGGAAAGCTTGGTAGTGTAGTTGGGAGGGGTGGTGAATGCCACCATTGGCTTGGTGGAGTGAGACAGAGCGACTGGTTCATGCATCGCTGCCATCTTTATGGTGCTCATCGTCATGGTTGTGTTCGTGGGGGGCTTCGCTGGCTATCGTATTGTTACCAGTTACATGATATTTTATTTTAAAATTTTAGGGTTTCTTATTCGGCACCTAAGGCCCTAAATTTACCTTAATTTGTTTCCCCAAATCAGATCTCTAATTGTCGAAGATAAAAAAATTGGGGGAGAAATTCGAGTGTTTAAAATATTGCAGTGAAATGACCTTAGATACCCTTGACACTGTTCAAAACATGCTACGCATGTGAGGCTCATGCCAAAAAACAAACGGAAACGGGCTCAGGTATGAACGGTGTTACAGATTTCAAGTTCAGGAACTTCAATGCCAAAAAAAAAAAGTCCAGGTACCTACTTGTAACACGCGTCATAGTTTAGGTACCCGCAGTGTAAATTTTCTCTTAATTTTAACAATCCACATTCTATTGGAGTTGCTCTTAGTAATTAAGATTTAAGATTATTATTGTTGCTTGGACCATATATTAATTTTTTCAAATTAATATTTTAGCTTATTGAAATATTATTTTGAAGGTGGGTAAAATGCAATTGTCCCACATTTCTTGGAAATGAAAATACTTTGGATTTTGTCAAGTATAAATAAGTGGTTTTGAAATTGGAAGTGCATTAGTCCCACATTGGAAGGACAATTAGTTATGAAGCCACATTTTCCTATATAAATAGAAGCTCCACTAATATTTGGGGATCCCTGCATCAACACACAACTGCATCATAGACTACTTAGTTTATTCTCATTAGAATTTACTTCGAGTAGTCAAGTGTTCTTAGTGTGTTCTTAAGTTGAAATTGAAATTTTATTTAAAAGTCTTTTGATCTTAAAGGCATTTGTAACCTTTAAATTATTTTGTTCTCATTAATTAATACAATCATTTAAGTAGTTTTGATTCAACTGGCACATATTTTCTTTTCTTTAAATTGTTATAGGTTTGAAGTGGCGCGCTCTTGCACTAGGAGACGACAGATTGTTGTGATTTATTGCAACATATCTTTTGGCACGCTCGGTGGGACACATAATTTTGACTAAGGAAATAGTGGAAACTCGTTCAAACACTCAGGAATCCAACACCCATGGCAGCATTAGCAGCTAAAATGTGTCGCATGAAGTTGGCCATGAGGTGGAGGCGAACAAGACTCCAGACACGACAGAGATGTCCACCAATGATTCGATCCATGAACTATCTCAAGAGCTGAGGGAGAATCACCGGACGATGGAGACATTCCAGAAGACACAGCAGCAAATGTTGCAAAGAATCATGGAATTGTTAAGCCAGCAGAGGCATATGACCTAAGCTGCTTTGAATGGAGCAAGGCTAATTAACGGCCAGGTGGAACAACAGGTGTAGGCTTTCCAAGCCATACCCAATGGCAGCATGCCAAGGACTGAGGCTCCTGTGCCTGAACGGCAAGTCCAACTTTACATTTCCCTACCAACTAGGAACAATGTTCAAGTTGGGGGGGCATGCTGACAACTTAGGTCAGAACATGAGGGATGGTCGGGAACAACAGATGATGCAAGCTTTCTAGGCTGTATCCAATGTACAGGGAGGGAGAGGAGATATCTAGCCATATGTTAGTCTGCAAGCTCGGAACCATATTCATGGTGGGGGGGCATGCAGAGCACTTTGGACAGAACTAGAGGAATGGACATTATAAGGTCCCACTTATTAGGAAGACTTCCACACCCCAGCACAGAGGAATGGACAATATTTGATGAACTATGGCCAAGGCATAGATGAGGAGGCCGTTGAGACCATCATCCAAAAGATTATGGGCCTTGCATTCAGAAAAATTGGACGCTCGTCTTATAGGATGCCTTACCCCGATGCTGTCAACCATATTGAATTTCCTAGAGGATTTAGGTTTCCTGACTTCACCCTATTTTCTAGCGATGAAAGACAATCCACCATGGAGCACATAGGCCGCTTCACTATCCAATGCCGAGAAGCAGCGGCTAGCGATTTTCTAAAGCAGCAACTGTTTGCTAATTCTCTGACAAGTCCAGCTTTCACCTAGTGCATCAATTTGCAACGAAACTCGATTCATAACTGGCAAGAATTAGAGCAGAAGTTTCATGAGCATATCTACAGGATTGAGCCAGAGATCTCCATGGCTAATTTATCACATCGGCGCGAGATAAAAGGAGAGTTGGTACAGATGTTCATAACTCGATTCAAGAAAGTGAGAATCAGATGTCACTTGGACATACCAAAAAAGGAGTTCGTCAAATTAGCCCAACGCGAACTAAGCTACAAGCTCCGAAAGAAGTTCAAGGGGATATAATTCCATGACCTGTTCGAGTTGGTCTCTCGAGCCACTAGGTATGAAGGCATTTTGAGGGAGGAGTACCAGAGGAAGAACTCGTCCAGAGGGTCATATTACAAGGACCCAAATACTGAAATTCACTTGGTGGAGGCTGAGACCAAGAAAACATAGATGGAACAGTTAAAATGGACGCGACAGAGGTAGTAACCACTAATCCATACATTTACAAAGCTCATGCTAGACCAACAAGGAGCCAGAAAGTTCCACAGAAGGTGATGGACATGAGGAAGAATCAGGCTAAACTAGTAAAGGTCTACAGTTTTGACATTTCCAAAGCTGATCATATTTTCGACCATCTGCTGGCCGACAAGGTAATTAAATTACATGACGGCCATATTTTGCCTACAGTTGAAAAGATGACGAAGAAGTCATACTGCAAATGGCATGGCATGTGGTAGCATCAAACTGCCAACTGAGTGGTTTTCATATATGATATCTAGGCGATGATTGACAATGGGGCATTAAAGTTCCTAGAGAAAGGCAATGAGATAATGGAAGTAGAAAACAATCATTTACCGTGGGTCGAAGTAAGCATGGTTTCAGTGAATATCTCAGACTTGACGAGACCTCGGATCAAGGTGGACTTAGGACAGACATCAGGCCGACAAATATAGAAGAAGGACGTCAAGCTTGGAGAGGAGTATTCTGCCCAAAAGGCCAAATCACTCACTAAGTTGCTTAGTACTCGATCCAGTGTGAGGCCAAAGAGGAAGGAAGTAGTCATTCTGCAAGAAGTCAGAACATGTCCAAGCCTCTAATGGATCGACAAAGCCAAATATTAGTGTTCTAGAGCTTAGGTCCAAGGTTGCAAGACAGATGTGGAGAATGGAAAGGCCAACTCCAAAGGGATCAAGCTAAGCTGAGAATCCATGTCACTTTTTTTCCAGGGATCGTATGACAAGATTGGTTTGGCAGAAGATCAAAAAGTTGAAGACTCTAAAGCAACCTACTTTGGAGGTAGATCGTTGGTATCATGCATGATATAAGCTATATTATCCACTTAACAAAACCTAGAAGAGGTGGATGCAACGCCAACATACTGAAAGTCAAACAATAATAGCAGCTCCATCGGAGAAGAAAAAGGATGGTATCATGCCAAATGAGTTAAAGTCCTGTCTAGACGACCTGAATGGAAGACGTGAGATCGTAGCTCTATCCAAGAAAGTCAGCATCTTATCTAGAGTTCCACGAGGGATCAAACCTGCAAATAGATGGATCAGAAAACAAAATACAGAACTCAAGTCGTGCTTGAAGTAGATGGTCAACAATTTGGTTAAAGAATAAATGGTTGTTTCTTCAGTCATCAAGCCATCAATAATCAAATTTGGAACCATGGATAAGGTGATGGTCAACGCAGTTGTCGTCTTGCCTTTGTCATTTGGATCCTTGTTTCAGCTGGCATGATAGAATAAAAGTGTCATCCAGTGGAAGTCATGATCTAAAAGAAATCCAGACACATTGTAAGATGTCAGATCAGATGCTGGAGAATATGATACTGGGGAGGCAATGCCCTGCAAATGTAACACCAACAAGTAAGAAAAATTAGGCCGAAAATCTGCACGATCATTTATTGCAATTTTAGTTGGCCAATTAAGGCTGCTTTCAAGGCCGTGTCAAATAACTCGGCTAATTGCCAAAATTCATGACCAATATGTTCAAACTGATGTAATATCTAAATATAACGGAAAGTAAGCAGGTAGAAAGATTGCTTGTCCACTAACCGTCAAAGGATTGCCATGTCGGGGTGATCCGATATAAAGTTGAAATTCATTGCCATCAAAATCGGCTGTATGTAGTTGAATTGTGACCGCAGTGTAAGAAGTCAGAATAGGCAAAGAAAATCCAAAAAATATTCAGCATCAAGAAATACGTCGCCTAGATGGTCCACGTAGTCGGAAATGATGAAATATGTTGAGGGACACAAACAAAGATATGCCAAATATATCTAGAGACCCATATTGGAGCCGAGGAAAAGCAAGCCAAACCCCAAGGATGTACCATCGGCAAGATCCTTGATTGGGTGAATAAAACTCATGGTCACCATAAAAACAAAAAAGCATCCAAGCCTTCGTCCAGTCAAGCTGCGTCCAAGCCCATCCACGCATCCATCCTTATATGTTCAGCCCAAGCCCGAGATGTCCAGCCTGTGTATCAAAATCCATGAGTTCAACCCTGTGCGTCTCCAGCTGCCCGTCCAGCTTGCCCATTCTAGCCCTCGTCCAATCTGCAAAGTCCAGCCCGTGTCCAAGTCCATCTACACATCCAAGTTCCAGCCCAACCCGTGCCAAAGCCATAAGAGCCCAGCCGCATCTCTAACTGCGTCCAGCCCGCTTTGCCTAAGTCTGCACCAATAAGTTGTATCCCTCACATGTCCAAACAAGCTCATGCACCCTGTTCGTGTTAATGGCAGTGTTTTTGGTGGTTCTGACACAGAGCAGCCACCGACACTTTTGTCCAATGCAAAGGCCACAGCAAGCTTCTCCAGCATCGTCGCCAGTTCCAGTCAAACCATGAGGGAATCGTGGTAAGTGGGTAGATACTCCAAACCCAGTCATACCCGCCACAAATCCAACAGCACCGCCGATTGTTTGATGCCATCTTCGATTCCAAAAGCATTGGCAACTCCTTGGAAATGCAATATGTATTCAATCGGGAGATGGGCCTCTGCCATTGAAGTCGGGACAAGCCTCTGCCGTGTATATATATATAAACAAAAAGAACAAACAAAAGATATATATATATTATATATATGCATGAGAAGCAAAAAATGAAGTTAAGCTTGTTGGTTACTTACCAAGAGCATTTAGTAGCAAGATTGAAGTGCAATTTGACGTGGAGACCATTGCAAGAAAAACATTAAAGTTATGGAAAACAAAAATAAAAAATTATTCTACAAAGTAGCATTTTGTTTGACCTAAGAAAAATAATGGAAGATGAAGGTGTCAGCTAGGTTGATGTATATTGTGTTTGAAATCGAAAAAAAAAAAGGGGCAATTGGTATGGCTAGGTTTGGCAAAAGATGTAGAATGAAATTGGAGATATATATTATCTTGGCTTGCTAAGGAAGGAAATAAGTGGAAATAATATTTTGGTGGAGCAGTTTTGTTTATTTTTTATTGGAGTATCTCGGTTGTTTCTTTCATTTATGGTAAGAAAATATTTTGGCCTCCACTGTTGAATATAAAAGATTACTAATTCAAGGCTATGATAATTGATTATTGCAAAAAATCAGGGGAGTGGCTCCAGCCGATTGCCTTGTATGTTTATGATGTTGTTTGGGAAACAATGGGTTATTTACATAAGGACAATCAGTGAGTTTCAAAATTGAAGAGGGCCATATTATTTATTTTAAGTATTTTTGCCTGGTTGGCATTGTTTGAGAGAATGCCACGTTGAGACAGGAAATCCAAATATTTGTTGCCACCACATATGGGTTTAATATATCTTTGGCCATACGGGTAGTGTGCATGTGGTGAGGTTGGTGATAAAGGCTTCGAAATAGGATTCGATGAGCTGCATTAATATTGCATTGAAATTTTATTTGGATCAACAAAATTACAAAACAAGGGGGGCAATGTTTGGACCATATATTAGTTTTTCCAAAATCATATTTTAGTTTATTGAAATATGATTTTGAAGGTGGGTAAAATGCAATTGTCCCACATTGCTTCGAAATAAAAATGCTTTGGATTTTGTCAAGTATAAATAATTGGTTTTGAAATTGGAAGTGCATTAGTCCCACATCGGAAGCACAATGAGTTGTGGTGCCACATTTTCCTATATAAATAGAAGCTCCACTAATATTTGGGGATCCCTGAATCAACACACAACCTACAACATAGACTACTTAGTTAATTCTTGTTAGAATTTACTTTGAGTAGTCATGTGTTCTTGGTGTGTTCTTAGTTGAAAATTTTATTTAAAAGTCTTTTGATCTTAAATGCATTTGTAACCTTTTAATTATTTGTTCTCAATAATTAATACAATCGTTTGAGTAGTTTGATTTAATTGGTGCATATTTATTTTTTTTGAACTGTTATAGGTTTGAATTGGCACTCTCGCGCACTAGGAGACGACTGATTGTTTTGATTTTATCCCAATAGCTGTGTTAAGAACTTTCCTTTTCATCGATTTGTGTGAAAGTTACTTATTATCATTTTTCAATGTATTTATTTAGTTTTATATCATTTTAAAGTTCTTTTAACTTTTATTATAACTTAATAATTATTATTATAATAATTTACATGTGCAGCAATATTATGGCAAAGATGAATCATTAAGTAAATTTTTGTTTTGAAAGATTGCTCTGAAAAATGAATGAGATTCAAGAATATCATGTATACAAATCATGTTTTTCCATTTGTCGAAGCGGGCCACCTTGAAGTTTCAGATCATCCTCCAAAGAATTATAAATTTATCACACAAGATGTGTGCGATGAATTTATCGCACATAGGTTGACTCTGGAATGTGCAGTAATTACTAAATATATAATTAGATTGTAATTAATATGGCAGTTATTTCTTATATATGTGCAAGTTCACAAAGAGCGGTTTGAATTGAGAAAGATAAATAAATATAATCATACCCTATCTTGCAAACGACAATGTTGGAGTATGAAGAGATATATATTAATTTAACTAGAATTGGGTAAATTAATTTAATTAGAATTGTGCATATTAATTAATTAATGTGGTGATTAATTAATTGTATTTGATTTATGTTGTGAATAATTAAATTTTTTAAATGTTAAAAATTGAGGATCGGGAGCAGCGAGCAGGTACTATGTGAGTTATTGTGGAAGAAAGGTCATATTGACAAGACAGGAAAGTACAAAACTTATGAAACTGTTGCAGTTGGAGAAACAAATTGTAAGTAACTTTTTCCTTTTTTGAAATTGATTTATTAAATGATACATTGTGCTGATTAAACTTTAACTGCATGATGAGTTGTTAGTCTAACATGCTCGAGGAAAATTGGATGCATCATCGGGCACACCCAATGATATATTGATAATGACATTGGCGACTCCAAAGCATAGAGGTAGAGTTACGGCAGGTAGTCATAATGTGACTCCAATTGAAAATTGATACCTCCCGAGACAAAGTTTAGTGCACAAGGGAAAAGAATATGCTAATAAAGAAGAAATAAACAAACTAAAAGGGAGATGGCTGAAAAAAAAAAAAAAGGAACAACAAATGACCCAAAAAGATATGCAGATTACTACATTGACTCAAATTGTTCGGTCACTGAAAGAGAACTTACATATAATTAGTTCACATATGGCAGGCACGAGGCCAAATTTTATAACCAATCTATTTTCAGAGTTGATGTCAGATCAGTTTGTTAACAATATTTGGACAAATTTTCCTGATGTTGAGGTACATGTTAGAATATTTTCACCAGCATCGATACCTACTAATAATTCTATCACACCATCTCCTACAACACCACCACCTATGACAAAACTAGAGGTAATTATATTGTTCTATAATTATTTTTAATTTTATGAAGTCATATATCTTTTCATTAATTTTCTAACATCAGTTTGTTCTTTTTCATATATGGTTTAGGGTGTAGAATGCATACTTGCTGTAAGCACACTTGATAATATAGTAGCAAAAGGATGGATGTTTTCTATACCCGATCTTCAAGTTGTATGCCATGGAGTGAAGTTGGAAAGTGACAATGTTATATGGTGATTGATCCTTTAACACAACTACCAATCCCTTCTTTATGCCATAGTTTTAGTATCGTTTTGTGCTGGGCCAAAATCTTTGATCATTTTACCTGGAGATGAGGAAATTATTAATGTAATTCTTATTTGGTTTTTATCATATTTTTAAATATTGCAAAACTAATATAATTTTTTTAACAATGTTTGTAGGTACAAGTTGCGCAAAGAGCTGCTAAAGGCAAGTCAGTTGTTGAGTCTGACTCCAACAGTACACCCTAATCACACCAATCACAGTCATCTCCAATGCGACATAGGAGTGGGAGACAATATATTTATGCTGACTTGCCTCTAAAAGTTTGGCTCTTAGCTGCGATAGTTTCTAGTATCCAAGACCAAGACTTTGGTCTTAGAGTAAAGTTGGGAGGTGACATTGTTGGCAAGGAAATATCTGCAGGTGCACATAGATGACATAGAATCATTTTGTCATATAGAAATGCTTACTTTTTATGAGGTTATTATATTTTTTAAGTTTTTTTTTCAATTAAAATGTTATTATATTTTTTAAGTTTTATATATGTTGTTTCTAATTCTAAATTTTTATTCCAGGCTTTTATATGAAGATATGATAAGAAGTGCAAATATTCTTGAATTTGGATTCATTAATCCAAGGTCAGTTGCTATGGAGTAGAAAGGAAATGTAGAAAGTAGAGCTACAAAAATTTATCATAGATGGAAAAGCTTTGGCACTAACAATAAAATATGGTTAATTCCACCCGTAAGTATTTTAAATGAAGTAAATTATATTTTTATCATATTATTAATGTTTTTAGTTTTACAAATTCATTTTTAATTATATAAATGTTATCTAAATGTTTATTTTTTATTAGCGATCATTGGATGTTCAGCGTTGTAAATCCATTTGAAGGATTTGCTTGGTTTTTTGATTCCACTAAATCAGGTGTTTGTGCGGATTTTAAACAAATGATTAATATGTAAATATTTCAATTATGTTTTTCATTTATTAATTATATTAAATGTTTTTAACTATTTTATTTTATATGGAAAAGAACTTTTACATTGTGGAATGGACCGAAAACTAGAAGATTGGAAAGGAAAATTTTGTTTGGCCAAACATAAAGGTAATAAATGTCAAAATACTACTAATTTAATAATTTCATTTTTATGTACTTTAGTTTTTAGTCCAAATTCAATTGTAGACTACTATGTAACCAGGTGAGAGTGAATGTACATAGTATGCATGATGATGAAAGAAATTTTAAATTTGAACGGAGATTTATCACCCAGATCCTTTCATAATTTGGTAAGTTTAATTGATTATTATTTTTATATTTTTATTTATAATTATATTATCTTATGTTAAATATATTTAATGTCTAAAATATTATATTTTTCTTAAACAGTTTCATAATATCATTTGGGTGCAGGACTATGTGGACGAATTTAGAGAGGATTGAGCTACATATTTGATTGATGCTAAACAGTTAAAATTTTTATCTCATGTTGGTTAAGTATTATATAGATGTGCAATGGAATTTTATAGTTTCATACTTTTTACTAGTGTAACATTTTATTTTACATTTTACTTTTTTAATTATGTGTTATAAATTTCTTTAAATTCTTCATTTTTAATAATCAATTTGAACAAATAAAAATTAATCTATTAAATTTGAAAAAACAAAAATGAAAATGAAAATGCATAAAAATAAAAATAAAAATAAACCCGCAGTCAAACACGACACACATTGTGCATCGTGGTTAATAGAAGAGAAGATCAACCACGACACACCTTGTGCATCGTGTTTGATATAACAAATGTGACGTTCATTTTGTGTTCATTTTGTTCGTCACCTTTGTTATATTTGCCATGTGGATACGACGCAATATGACTATATATGACGCATTGGAATGTCTTAGTTAATACTAACCACGACGCTGATTGTCCATATTATTTGGTAAAGACTTTTTATAATAATGCTTAATACGACGATTTTGAATCGTCATAAAAAAAAATTCTCAGAGTAAATAGTATTTTCTTGTCATGTTTATTCATATAAAACTAATAATAAATTTCAATCCTTAATATATAAATAGTTAACAAAATTGATTAACAAATTGGTTTGTATGGCATTAATCATTGAAAAAATATATCACATAAAATATATATAGCCTCCTTTTTTTATAGTTATGATTTGTAGTGAATTTTTCACATTGAAGAGCTCACATTGGCATTGAAAACAAATAGGACAAAATCTGGAGATTTCAGATTGGCATGTGTGGCCACTCGAATAGGATTCCCCTAATATTCTCAATATATATCCTACAAAAGCGTCCAGGTTCACTTATTTGGTCTATTTTCGTATCCTAACTTCAAAAACCTTTTATATACAATTGTTACATATATAGGTGATGTAGTGTCAAGTCATTCATTATCAAATACGTAATAATATTTATATACCAAGTACATAATTTATTTCACCGTATGTTATTGTGTATAATTTTTTTTATGAATGTACATTGAACATGATAATAAAAAATGATACAAATAACATCATATAACCGTTAAATATAATACTTTTTATTTCTAATCTAAATGTTAAACTGATAGGAGATGTGTCATAATTTTTTATATGTCGTATTCTAATATTCTTCTTCACATTTAGGCATTTATCTATGCATTTTTGGCCCGGCCTCTTTTAGGTTCATTTTTAGTCCGTATATGTATTTTGCTTTTTGGACGAAGTTGATGGGTTTCGAATTCTAATACTACGTTAAATTATCACTACTCTTACAAAATTAAACTGATAAAAAATGAGTAATAATCTTTTTTACCAAATATGCATGTGCTTATGTGCACGCTAAAAAATAGCAACTATTTCCAAGATTTGAAAACTAGCTAGCTTGCTAGCTGTGCATATTTCAATTAAAGATTATTTCATAGATGCTATTTTTTATATATGATTAATATATAAAAACTATGCTATATATACATAATAATCATAATTCATATCATGACCAATTTTTAACTGTCTATTATTAATTATTTATTGAATTGTTTTCTTTTCCATTCATGAATGCATTTGAATCTATAATTCTTTGGGTGCTACAAAAAGGAAAAAAATTTAAGGGCTTACTTGGTAATGCATTTTATTTTATTTTTTTGTTTGCCGAAATGGTTTTCAAATTAAAAATTAAAAATTTGTTTTATAAAATTAATAAACGATTTTAATAAATTATGTTTCTTTTTTAGAGAAAAATATTGGAGCCTTTTTCATAATTCTTAGAGTTTTGAAAATAACTTAAAACCATAGATGAAAAAATCGGCGAAATTTCGCCGAAATTTTGGTTTTTTCTACACACCGAAAAAAAATCCATCCCAAAAAAAAGGGTAAAATTTCCATAATTTCCGTCGAAATTTCCGATATTTCGCCGATATTTCCGTCGAAATTTCCATGGTAATTGCTTCACAAATTGGTCAAAATTTCCATAATTTCTATGGAAATTTCTGATATTTCCGTGGAAATTTCCGATATTTCCGTGGAAATTATGAAAATTCCAGGAAAATTTAGATTGTTAAAATTTAAAAATATGATATATTTTTATAAATATTTGAGTATTTTTTAAATTATAATTATTTATTGATGATATATTTTAAGTTAAAATATAATTAGACGAATTGGAATTTAAAAGCAAAATTGAAACAATTAAAAAAATGTAAAACAATTATTACAATTTTTAAATAAAAGAATAGTTATAATTAAAAAAGAAGAAGATTATTTTTGTTTAAATTTTCAACAAGTTAAAAAAATTATTTGATTATAAGTTTAAAACTCACATCATCTAATCATATAACTTATATGATTTATCACGTAAATTATCTACAATTATAAAATTGTATTATTTTTTTATATTGTAATCATTTTTTCTACCAATATAATTGCTCACGTGAAATAATCAGATATCTATCATTTAGTCTTCAATGAAAAAAACAATGACCCTTATTTCACAACAAGAAGATGAATCTTTTTTTACAAATTTTGGATCAATGAGAATTGAAGGTGACTATAACCCTTATTTCATGGATGGTTATGAAATGTCATCAAGTAATAACTCATGGATACATTCTCAAACTCAACCATCAGGGGCTAGTAGTTATGAACAAAGTCAATCAACATCATATCCATATCATGACTATCAGCAAAGACACTCGCATGAAATATTAAATCCATATGGTTGGCATGTTAACAATTACATGCAAAATTATCAAGAAGAAATGTCTTTTGATCAATATTTCTCTCTATACACAACTAGAAATGAGGATGAGGAAGATAGTGAAAATTTTCAACCACCAAGAAATTCTATGTGGTATTGACTTATATTTAAGTAATCATGTACTTGTATTATTATTCTGATTAATGAATAATTCATTACTTAATTAATAATATTTTTATTTTTATCAGCGAGTATTATAAACCTCTTAATTATGATAAATATGATTTCCACTCAATATTTTTTCAATTTTTATAGTTAAATTGATAAAGTATCTAATAAATAAGCATATCCTGAAGTTTCATAAAAAATTTCCATATTTTTTAATAAATTTCTGTCATTTCTTTTTGTTTTTTTATCGATATCGATATTTTGTCGATATTTCCATCGATATTTCCGTATTTTGAACCTTCGATATTTCCGTCGATACCGATATTTTCATCCTTGTTTAAAACCACTATTTGTTGTTGTTTTATGTGTTTTCAAATTAAAGTATACATCAAATAGTCAAGTCGAATCAAATCTAGTTCTGTTAAACGAGCCAGTAACCATTGTATATTTGTTAAATACTATGAAACGCCATGATGCCCATCTTTTTGTAGGATATATTTATCATCGGCATCTCCATTCTTTTTTAATAAAATATTAAATTATAATAAAAAAGAATATGTAATGTACATTAAAAAAATTAATTGCATTTTGATAATTTTGACTTGAGAGTTTTGCAATATAGATACTCAACTTATAAAAGTAGTCATTTAGGCTTTCAATTTACTTATAAAAGTAGTCATTTAGGCTTTCAATTTCAAAATTTATTGCAAATTGGTCCAATTTTGAGCAAACAAATTTGGTAACAGTGGTAATTTCTTTTCATTGATCAACATCCTAATTAATCTCTTTCTTCATAGACATTGCTTCAAGTTTTAGATGAAATTATTACAAATTCGTTTGGTAAAAATTGAAGATTAGACCAATCTCTACACAAATTTAAAAATTAAGGATCTAAATTGTTATTTTTGGAAATTGATCGACGGTTTAAATAGCAAAACCTGATAAATCAAGAGTGCCAAAGTCAAGTAACCCCAAAAAATTATATATTTATATATATGTATTAAATAACAGTAATTACAAATTCCAACTGAAATATTTATAACAAAAGGGATACATGACAAATAAGATTCAAGCTACAATTTTTTACATTTCTAATACCAAANATCCTCTGCTGCGGACACGTGTCGAGAGAGAGATGATGAGGATCCTGCCATGATGGATTTGGGACGCCGATTCGTTGTGATGAATGAGCCCCCTCCCCCCCGCCTGTGACGCCGTCAGGACACTGAGGGTCACACGGCACGATATATGCTGTGGTACTGGTTGATTTTATGATGGTTCTGATTCATTGCGGATTTTATACCGGATTTGGTTTTATATTGATTGCTGATTTATACTGGTTGGGTTTTATGATTGTTGTTTGCTGAGTTTATACCGATTTGGTTTTATATTGGTTGGTTTCTGATTTTAAATTGATGGTTTGATTTTATGGGTTATGGCCTATAGCCTTTGGTTTCAGATTTTGACCCTTTTGCTTGATCGTTTATGAAATTGGGTTTGACCATCAATTAATTATTATGGATTTCATTTACGTTTTTAGTGTTTGGTATGTGATTTCGATAATTGTTTTAAATTATGTTTTTGCCCCTAAATCGATTTTTATTGATTTAATGATTTGGGGTAAACCGAGGGTTTTGCGAAATGATTTTCAAAACGGGGAACCTTTCAACTGAGTGACGTGAGGTTTGAGTGTAAAGGTTTTAACGGTTGAAATTGTATTTTGTAGTTATCTAGGAGCTCTCACGGAGATATTTTATATCTCACGTTTTGTATTTTTAACTTCGTTCTCTAGGTCCTAGCTGCAGGTCCTCGTGAGCTACCATCGGCATCGCATCCGCATATCGCATTCGCACTCGACTTCCGCTACTACTTCTTCTTATGTATTAAATCATGTTCTCTTTATTCTGTTTATTGTTGGATTTGTATCATTTATATTTTTGTCTATCACTCTTAGTGGCTCTGTCATTCCCACCTACTTCATACATTGTTTCTTATTTATTCATTATGACTCGTTAATTTATTGTGGTGCTTATTTTATCTACTTTTCGTTCATATCTTATTTACTATTCGTCCCATTATTGTTTACTTGTTTATTTGATTATTACCCCTTTCGGAGGAGGATTCTGTCGGTTGCCCCGAGGGGTTCTGGTGGAATCTTCCTCAGGCGGGGCCTCTCCGGGAAATCCGGAGGGATTTCCGGGGCGGGTCCTGTCACTAGCCACCAATGTAGCTTTCAGGATGCCAAGACACTTTACAGCTGCAGTAAGGTTGATTATTTCCCTGAAAATGTAAACCCCTAAGACCCCTTCATCACTCCCTCTAGCAACCATAGAGACCGTTCCCACACCATTTTTCATAGCAACATCATAGTTTAACTTAACAAAGCCATAATTGGGGGGGCTCCAATTCAACAGAGGAGTAACAACTACCATTCTCCGAAGATTCGAGGGGGGCTCTCTTTGGCCACGATGCTCTCTAACTTGATTATTAATCATCTTGATACTATGCTCCAACTGAAATGGCATTCTTTCAAAAACAAGATCATTTCTAACCTTTTAAACATGATTTAGCAGAATAATGGCAAAAGAAAAGAAATTTTCACTATCACTATTGTGGATGAACCTAAGCACTTTGGGAGGCTTCAAACAAAACAAGAAATCCATGAGATTATCCGAAGTAATACAATCCCACCTGACATTCCATTGAGAAGTAAACCATAGGGCTCGAGCCATATTACATCTGAAAAAGAAGGTGAATATCTGTCTCAGCCACACCACAGCCATGGGGGCACAAGATTTCGGCGGGGCCATAGTTTCTGGCAGCCAACCACGCAAGGGTGGGAAGCCCTTTATTAGCAAGTCTCCAAATAAAAATTTTTGTTCTTTCATGAATAACAGAATACCAGAGGGAATTCCACCACCAGGTCGATGTAGCATTCATCGTATGAAGAAGGTGATGAATCGACTTGACTGAGAATTTACCAGACTTCTCCGGAAACCACACCATTTTATCATTCACCGCAAGATTGCACCAAAAGATATCAAGAATCTTTTCCACAGATTTCGGATGAAACAGATTGTCCAACATGCTCACATTCCATTGTCCATTATTCAGAAAAAGGGAATCCACCATACCAACTCTGTTAAGACAAGTAACGGTCCTAGGGGCATGAAGGAAATTAAGGTTGTAGAGGATCTAAGGGTCCTCCCAAAAGTTGATGGAGTCCCATTTTCCAACCCTGTAACAAATCCCCTTCGAAAAGAGCCCCCGGATACTTAGAATTTTTGACCAATACCAAGAACAGTTTTTCTTCTTCTTACAACTAGTAAATGTAGAGTGAGGGAAATACTTTGCCTTTAAAGCCTTCACCCAAAGTTTATCCTTGTCTATGGTAAGGCACCAACCCAACTTACAAACTAAGGCTTTGCTTATATCCTCCAGCTTTCTAATGCCCAAATCACCATTAGCCTTGGTAGCGCAGATACGGTCCCATCTAATAGGATTTAACCTTTTAACATTGCAGTCATTACCATTCCAGAAAAAATTCCTAGCCAAACTATCCATCTTTCGGCACCAGTCTAAAGGAAGTTTGCAAGATGCCATAGTATACAAGGGAATTGTAGTAAGAATTGACTTAACCAGGACTGCCTGACTTGCTTTGGAAAGCATTTTTGCTTTCCAACCCAGGATCTTGGATTCCACCCAAGTGCGCAGATCCTCAAAAGAAGTGGACTTTTGACCATTTAAGAAAATAGGGTTTCCCAGATATTTTGAATCTTTCGGGAGTTCCTTTAGGTTCAGGACTTGCTTAACCATGGTTTTGGAAGCTCCCCTAGTGTTTTTGAAAAAAAAAACACCCAGACTTCTCAAAATTTATCTTTTGCCCCGTTCATTTGCAATACTGCTCAAGACACTGACTGATTTCAGTCACATTCTCCACGTTGTCTCTACAAAAAATCATTATATCATCCGCAAAAAACATATGGGATAAAGCCACCCTGTCCTACCAAAGCTGACTCTTTGAATTTTTCCTTCGGACTCTAGATTCAGAAGCATTCTAGAGAGCAAGTCCGAAAGTAAGATAAAGAGATAGGGGGAGATAGGATCTCCTTGTCTTAAACCCATCTCAACCGAAACTCTCCCAAACACATAACCATTCAGAAGCAGGACACTCGAATCAATCGTGTAGCAATCACTAATAAGGGATAAAGCACGAGGAGAGAAACCATATTTGGCCAGCATCAAATTCAGCACTCCCTATTCCACCCGATCATAGGCTCTGCTCATATTAATCTTGATGCCAACAAGGCCATTATCCCTATTTTTCCTTCGCATGGAATGAACAATTTCGTTGACTAGTATCGAGTTTTCACCAATCCATCTCCCCAGAACAAAAGCCGTTTGGGTGGGGGAGATGATCTTGTCCAAGAACGGCTTGATTCTCATCGCAACGATCCTAGATAATATCTTATAAACGGTATTGCACAAGATGATAGGCCTTAGATGCTTGAAAGCAGTGACTTGTTTTACTTTTGGGATGAGGACTATGGTCGTGTCATTAACCAAATTTGGGATAACACCCGACTCGAAAGCGTTTTGAACAAGTTGAATAACATCTTTCCTAGTTGTGTCCCAATATTTTTGGTAAAAAATAGCCGGCATTCCGTCCGGGGCTTTAATGGGATGCATATTCCTAACAACGTTGAAAATCTCCTCACCAGAAGGGATAGCCATGAAACAGTTATTATCATGTTCCGAAATCACTGGATGGATCAAACTATCCAAAATCGGGCAATGCTCGATCTCCTCAGCCTGAAAAAGTTCCTCAAAATTATCAATGAGGCAATTGCCAATGTCCTGTCTGGTAACCTTCCAGTTGCAAATATTATCTTTGATAGTCGAGATGAATATTATCTTTGAATTTCTATCCCCCAGCTTTCAACCATAGCTCTCTGGACGTTTATCTCCACAAGGTCTCCACCCGAAACAGTCATTCATTCAACAACTCTTGAATATCCTTCTCCCTGGCAAGATTTGTATCGATGGGATCAAGCCTTTGGATAAACCTCAACTGATCTTCCAAATCTGCCACCCTATCTTGACAAAACCCAAAAGTGTTCCCATTCCACTATTTCAAGGCTTTTGCAGTATTTCTGATTCGGTTTGCAAAGGAAATTCTGCCTCTCCCCAAGTCACAACGAAACCAAGCTTCCTTAACCACAACTTTGCAGCTCAGGTCCCTGGTTCAAGCTTCAACAAACCTTAACGGCTTTGGTCTAGAAGGGTGATCAAGCACATAACACACAAGAATAGGAGAATGATCAGAGTTACCAGCGTTGAGGTGCAAAACGCCTGCTCGGTCAAAACGAGTCCTCCAATCCGTGCTCACCAACGCTTTGTCCAACCGCTCCCGGATGTTAACCCCTCCATTCCTTTTATTACACCACGTAAAAGAGTTACCGTAAAACCCAAAATCCACCGCACTTAACTTGTTGACAAAATTTAGAAGGAAAAAGTTAGATTTAGATGTGAATTTCCTGCCACTCAATTTCTCTTCTTGATTCATGATATCGTTGAAATCCCCAACACTCGCCCATATATCCCTTCTCGTCTGGACAACTTCCCTCAAGGTGTTCCAAAAGATCATTCTCAAAGCTCTCTTAGTAGGATAGTAGCAAAGTCAAAGACTCCAGCAGAAACCATTAACCCCAAACAAACAATTTGAAATGAAAAAAAATCCCAACTGGCATCATTATGCCAGAGAATTGCCAATCCTTCGCATCCCATACCACAATCCACAGCAACATAATTATCAAACCAATAAGTGTGCTAATATGTTTAACACGCGTCGAAGCAACTTTAGTTTCCAAAAGAAAAATACACAATAGGGAGCATCTATTGACCAGGCCCTTAAGGCCTCGAACTGCCAAGTTTCTCCCTAATCCCCAGCAATTCCAAAAAAGAAGCCTCATTTGGAGACTGGGGGCATGGTTAGACCCGCCTTCTCAGCCATTAAATCTTCAGCATTTTCTGACAAAACCTCTCCAGTACTCTTAATAGACACCTCGCTTGTAGCAGTTGCTAAAAATGTGCTGCCTTTGGCTCTAGCTTTGTTTTTCATTCTTCCTCTAGCATGAGATTGCACGTGTTGCTTAGTTACAAGATCTGAAAAGCTTTCCTTTGGTTCACATCTTCTGCCTCATTTGAACAAAAAGTCCTGCTAAATTTGGTCATCTTCCCCATGGGCTTCAGTAAAGTAGGAATTTTTCTCTTCTGGCCCACAATAGGAGCTCTTTCAAATTGGCCCAGTGAAAAAGGCCGATCCAAAGGAAAGGGGGGTACCTCCTTAGCCCCAGATCCCTCCACTTGATTTGGGCTCGAGATTTCAGCTATTGGCCCAGGAAAATTAGGTGGATTTCCTGTTATAGCCGGTATACTTCTCAACCCCTGCAACGAGGTAGCCTCTGTAACCTTCTGTATATCGGTAACTGTATCATACCCACCCTCCTTGAGCCGTTCATTCGTAGGGTTGTCAGAGTCGTCTTCCACACACTTTCCAGACTGACCCACTGCTATACAAGTATCTTGCTCCGCACTCCAACTTGACTCACATGCCAGATCCCGGCCTTCTTCGAACTTGGATTTTCCCCCATCGTTGGTCACCAAGTCCGCCACCAATGGATGTTCAATACCTACATCCGTTTCCAGATTCTCTTGAGCCCAATGCTCATTGGCTTCATTCACTCCCTGAAATTTCTCATTCAACTCCTTCTGGAGAGAGTCGAATATTTCTCCTCTGGGAATTTCTATCATCTTTAGATAATGTCCATCTCTCACCACCGTAAACGCATCCACTTCAGCTTGCAACCAGGGTCCATAAAGCTCCCTTTCATCTAGAGACGGTGGAGTTTCGGTTGCTGTGCAAGTGGCTTGACCATGGCCAATCACACTACATTTATAGCATATCTCTACCATCCACTCATATCTGAACTAGATCCACAATTTCCTATCAGCCATCGTGTGTAGGAAACCCGAAGGAACTGGCTGTCTCAGGTCAACTTCAACCTGAATACACATGTATCTTTTGCTGACAAAATTACTGCGCGAGGATACTTCACAGCAAAGGACTGTAGGAAAAATTGCTTTTATTTTCTCGGCATTACCCTTAGTCATGAAACAAAGGGGTAGTCTATGTATCTGAACTCAGAAAGCCGAGACGTGAAATTCAAAATCCCAGAATGGCACCGTCGGAGACCACTATTTCAGTTGTAAATGAGCACTACTAATCGACCAGGGTTATCGCTTCTAGACCCTGTTCCAGTCAAAACTATTATTGAAAGAAAAAACAAAAAGATTCGGTTCGACCTGTTCGACATCTACTAATTCTTTAGTAAACCACACTCTCTTAATAATCATGTGTACCACATTTTCGATTAATCAATTTTCCAGAAATTACTTTCCCCACCGATAAGTTTTTTGAGATTTGAGAAGCTCTTTCTTCATCAGCCACTAGTTCAATCTGGGGTAGGTTGCTCTCTTTTTCGGTATCCATAGAAATGACTACTTTGAAACAGAGAAAGAATTGCGAAACAAATCGCACAGAGATAGCATTATGTTGTAGACCCGACATTATGCTCCCAACCATGTTTTTACCTTTTTCCCTATTCGTTAGACTTTAATACCTTTTATAATAATTCACAATTAAGGTTATTTAATAAAAATTTCCTTATAATACAAGTATGGTTAAGGGAAAATGGTGATGGTAATTGTATTTATCAAGTGAACTTGGCTAAGCTAGCATGCTCATTACATCCACACATACTATTGCCATAAGTTGGAAACATATTTCTTCTTCTTTTTTAAATTAGAATTTGATATATTAAAATTATTAAATAAAATTTCAAATTATTATAATACAATTTTTCAATAAATGATATATTTAAGTTCAAATTATGAACTTAAATATGAAATCTCTCTTCTGCAATTTAGAGTATTTGTAATCACTGAAAAAAAAATGGAAGAATGAGGACCAAAGGCTATATAACATAGTGTTGGAGGCTTTACCTTAGTCCTTAGATCTTCAACAAATATAGATTTTCAATATAGAGTATTTGTTATCATTTATTTTATATTTTATTTCTAATACGGCTCTGATATCATGTTGAATTACCATTGATTTTGAAATCTTAAACTAATAGGATATTGATCATTATATCTTTTATATTTTATCTCTAACACTTTGATTTATGCTCTAAATATAGACTTTCAACAAATATTATTTTTATGATTTTTGGGTTTGAAATTTAAGAGACATGACTTAACAACTGATAAGGATTAAATATGAAGAAGATGAAATTCTCTATTATATTGATTATTACTTAAGACTTACAAGTATATAAAACTTGGCGAACGCATATACAAAGAAAATAAATAAAATATGGAATTATGAAGCTACACATATATGGACTGGAGTCAACAAAAATAAACAAGGAAAGGCAATAGTGTAGCAATGATATCATAGAGACGATCATGGAGGCAAATAACGAATATTTTCTACAACAAATTGATCTTTAATCTTAATAAATGGGAAATATAACATATTTGACAAATTAATCATGGTTAAAATTTTAAAATAAATGTTTTCATCTGGCATGTTAAAATTTTGGATAAATTGAATTATTAAAATAAATATAGATGTACAATAAACCTTACTTATTAAACAAGAATAATATAAAATGTTAGATTATTATAATTGCAAGTTCTTCAACTATATAATGTTTTACAAGCTAGTCTTTTACCTTTTTTATTTTTTCACTTTCGTCTTCAAATTCAGCCTGAAGAATTCGTTTTTTTTTTTCATTTCTCATTCATTTTTTCCTATTAAATGCACGTGTAACACATGTGCTGACATTTTGAAAGGTAATGTTGGCCATTTCAAATCTTATCTATTTCTTCAGTTCACACCGTATCTCTCTCTCAATCATTCCTCCATGGTTTTTGAAAGGTAAGAACTTGAAGGTGGTTGCCAACATAGTCAGAACTTCAGCTGCGGCCCATGCCAAATCTCTATTATTGACCCAAGCCTTGGAGCCCTTATGCAGTCTCATCTTTGGTTCCTGCTAATTCAAAGTGTGAAAGTGTCACAAAATGAAACTCTAAAATCTTGGAACGAACATAAAAATAAAATAAAATTCAAAAGCGAATATAAATAACTTTAAGAATGGAGATGGATAAAATAAAAGCCAGAAAGAGACTTACCCAGAGGTGCATAGTTTGGTCATGATACCTCGGTTGGCTCACACATACAGTGCAAACAAGTGTAAATTTTTTGATCCAAAAAAATAAAAATAAAAATAAAAAATAAATGCATGGTAAATTTGTATACTAAACTTTTAAGTTTTAAATATATCAAAATTTTCAATTTATATTTTATATCGCTTTTAAGTTTCAACTATCACATTAAACTTTCAATTTATATTATATACCACATTAAGCTTTTAAATTTCAAATGTATCATATGAATGTTAGCTTGGTCAAAAGCATCTTTTTGGAGGAAGAGACTATGTTGATTCTTAAAATACCTTGGCCTGAAGTTTCATGTGAAGACAAGATTTTATGGAATGACAACAATTCAAGGAAGTTCTCGGTAAGAGGAGTATATATGCTAAATTTGAATCATCTCGGTTAAAGGAGTTTATATGCTAAATGTGACACAAGAGGAAGAGGTGGTCTCGGATAAGTGGGGGAAGCTATGGAAACTGAAAATCCATGACAGGATGAAAATCTTTCTCTGGAGGATAATGGCAGATGCTATTCCTACCAGAACTCGAATGGCTCGCAGGATTGGTACAATTGAAATTCAATGCCCTATATGCGGTTATGAAGAGGAAACTTTGTTCCATCTTTTTAAGAAGTGTCAAGGAGCAAGGATGATAGCTTTTGCAAGTTCCTCAGGTTTTAGGCTGGAGGATTGGGAGGTCTCAAGTATATTTGAAATTATTGATTGTTGCATTAAACCTAGAGAGAGACCGATTGTGGGGATTGATAACAGAGGGCAAACTATTTTTCTCTGCTCACTGCTTTATTGTTGTTGGTATTACAGGAACAAAATTGTACATGAAGGAACTTATGATTTTTCCAAGATTCTTTTCATGTTCAATCAGATGGTTGTTGATAATTGGAAGGAGGAGGAACAATGTAATACAGAGGAACTGCTGAATTTTTGCCAGTTAAGGGAGACAACAAAGAACAAGGAATGGCAACCTCCTCCAACCGATTGGATCAAGATCAATACAGATGCAGCTTTTAAAGAAGGGCAGGCAGCATTGGCAATGGTGGCAAGAGATGACAAAGGAGACATGATCCTCATGAGGACTAAGATTTTGGGATGTAAAAATAGCTGGTATGCTGAGCTCTCAGCGATGGAATGGGCAACCAGAATAGCTAAAGAGACATGGTCGAATAAAGTGATGTGGTCCTCTGATTTTAAAGGTTTGGTTGACTTGATAAATGCTGTTGAAAAATTTGATGCGTAAGATTTATTTACTGATATCATGCTTATTAGAGAGAGAAGCATAAATTTAAGTTGGACTTTCGGGTGGCATCCTAGATCTACTAACCAGGCAGCAGATGCTCCAGCTAAATTCTCTTTTGTTACCAATTCTGATTTTATTTTTGATTGCTTTGACTTGGATCTCCTTCCTTATAACTTGAAATTGATTATGTTCAATGACAAGAGTTTGTTTTGTAATCCTCCTTATGTGAGGTCTTTTTGTGCTATAAAAGCAATCTTTTCACAAAAAAAAAAAAAAATTCCGATACATTACAATGAATAACGGAAAAAAAAAAAAAAAAAACAATAAAATAAACTCCTCTTTATTATTGTTTTTTAAAATTGTCTCCATAAACAACTTTTGGAAAAGAAAAAAAATAGAATTAGAAAAAAAGGCAGATTTCAAATAAGCTGCAAAAATGTACATTTTGGAGCTACCCCACCGGTGAGGCTTCCATTTCAAGGTCGAAGAAAACGCAACCTCACAGCAATTTACAGTAATGAATAATACTATTTTAAAAGCAAGTAGTGCATACCCAAGAAGAAGAAAAGGAAAACACCAACAAAATCCAATTGCTGTCGAAGGCGACGAAGTCTTCCCCTTGAATAAAATTTTTACATTATATAATATATATATATATATTTTTTCCGTTTAATTTTTTATTTTATTTTATTTTTCTGGATAAGCCAAAAATTTGTCTGTAACATTTTTCCCAAGAAAACCCTCAAATTGGGAAAATCGAAGTTCCAAAATTTTCAAACAAGAAGAATCCTCGTCGTGGAGAAAATAGCTCTCTGTAAATATTTTCCTATTCGTTGAATTTTCAATTTTTATTTTTATTTTTTATATCCTCTGGTTATTTGGCTATGCAAAGATCCGAACCAGCAATGTCCTGGAACGTGTTCAAGTTCTGTACGGCGCTGCGAGCGCTTGGCTCCATCATGATCGTCTTCGTCCTTGGCATAATCTGCCTCACCTACTACGCCGTCGTTTTAGCCGATTTTGGACCCGCTCTCTTTAGCGGAAGTCTTGATTCCCTCACTGCTCTAGCTGTCTTGCTCTTGTTTCATTTTCTGGTAATAATTTACCTATTCTATTTTTTTTCTTTATTTTATTAATTTTAGTTATATTCTTAGCATGTTTGGTTGGAATTTCATTGGATTTTGAAATTGTCTTGATTTTGTGTCTTCAGTTCGATCCCTCACTCCATATATATTTGAATTTAATTTGTTTTTGGATATTGGACTTGCTCAGGTTTTGTTTGGCTGGTAAGAAAATGGTAGAAAATGTAAAGAAAACCAAAGGCCTAATGTTAATGAATTCTTTTGGTTGAAGAAAAATGAAAAAAAGACAAAAACTAAACTAGTTCTATAAAGTAAATTATGAGGTTAATTTGTTTTCTATATTTTCTCAATATCAGCATCAGCATCCAAGAGGGATTAGATTTCTAAATTTCAGATACGGACGTGAACTTGTTATGTATAACTAAAAGATGGAAAAATACTATGTGAGGTCTTAGCTTTATTTTTCTATTTATTTTCATCCGTTTAAACACATGTCTGTAATAGTTTCTTTTCATTGGTGTGGTTATGTAGTTGGTGATGGTACTGTGGAGCTACTTTGCTGTTGTTATGGCTGATCCTGGTGGTGTTCCACCGAATTGGAAGCCAGCAATAGATGTGGAGAGAGGTGACACAGATCCATTGGTGGGGTCAGAATATAATGGAGAAGGTTTAGGTTTGAACCAGTTAACCATGCTTGGTGATCATGCAAATGAAAGAATCCGTTTCTGTGGAAAGTGCAACCAGTATAAACCTTCTCGATGCCATCATTGTTCTGTTTGTAAGTTGCCTTAATTCAATTTTTTCTTTTATTTAATTTAAACATCACCGCTGAGCACAGCCACAGACTAATTATGTGTTGGTATTAGGTGGGAGGTGTATATTGAAAATGGACCATCATTGTGTATGGGTCGTCAATTGTGTTGGGGCATTGAATTACAAGTACTTCCTTCTCTTCTTGGTATGTTAACTCTATTCATAGTATTCAAGTGTTTATGTGAAAAAACTCATTTCATTTGAAGCTTGACTCGACTAGTGATGCAATATGACATGCAGATAATAATTTTTATCTTTGGAATTATTCCTTGGTCTTTGGTTTGAGTTTGGAACTTCATCACTTTCATGTGTTTTTATTCATATTACCAGTTGCTTGTATGTATGCTATATACTATAACCCTTTTTCTTATATTCCGTGTCTCTGAATAAGTAGTTCCGAAAAGAAT
Organism: Ochetophila trinervis; assembly: GCA_003254975.1. Taxonomy (NCBI): domain Eukaryota; kingdom Viridiplantae; phylum Streptophyta; class Magnoliopsida; order Rosales; family Rhamnaceae; genus Ochetophila; species Ochetophila trinervis. The sequence goes on from QANX01000351.1 coordinate 157,967, forward strand.
AAGACAATAGTTGAATTGAAGAAGATGGAAAGCATGGGACTATTAGTAGAAAGTTGCTTCAATAATTCTATTTAGATTAGCTATTTAGAAATGTTTCCTTTACAGTACTACCATTCAATCCAAGAGTCTGTTTTTAACTTTCTATAAAACTTTTGAAAAATATTTATAGCCTGGAGGATTAGAGAAAGTAGCATTTAACTTTTGGAGCTCTGCAGTACACTCAGGGATCTGTGCATTGAGCTTTTTGGTCCTAATATAGAAAGCAATGATCTGTTAATACTAGATCCAATAAATAATTTCAATCTATCTTCGTAAAAGTTTAGGATGCTTCCCTTCCTCCCTATCACCACCATTCACATATGCATTGTAAACCCAAAACAGAGTGGTGCATGCATAGAAGCTTAATGTTTGTGTGTATCAGATTTTAACTAATGAAAACAACGAAGTCGAATAATTGTAATTCGTTAATGATTTTTTTCCCTCTCATAACTGGTTTCAAAGATTATAGCATTTGGATTTGGTTATTAGTATTACATCATGGTTGTGTTAAAAAAAAGGCTTCTATTCTGTTTCTATCTTACGTGTTACTGACTCGAAGTAATATGCGATTCCATGTATGAACTCTTTCAAGGGTTATCAACTTCCGTAGATAGAATGTTATTGCATTGTGGTTTGCAATGGTTGCAATTGGTTTTTATACATCAAGAAAATAAATTCTAGATTGGCCTCTCATTCCACAATGGTTTGCCTACTGGATTGCCAATCAGCCCATGACTAAGACCATTATTGATCTCTTCTTTCAATTTAATAGAATTTTCTCTCGAAGTTTGATATGGGCTTAAGGCTATTGTTTATGGCATCTCTGTTGGCGACAAGTTATTCAGAAAGAAGTTTCTTGAAATCTTCTCTTAAACAGAAATTAACCATCCATTAAAAGCATATTTAAAATACATATCAAATTTACCATTTATAGGCTGTCTGGAATTTAAGCATATTTGTTTTTCCTCTCTTCTGTGAGGACGCCCACCTCATTGGCCTATATAGACTATTCTGGCCTAGCAATAGCTAGGATACCATTTGTAACGGCTCACTGTTTCCCAAAAGTTCTAGCCAAGTTGCTACTGAAGTTTTAAGCCCACCCTTATGTACCATGCTAGGGCATAGTCTGGCCAATGTAGAATTTTTTTTTAACTCTAGTACTTTGGATTAATACCCAACCGGATTCTACACTATGTTTGTTTTATGTAATTTTTGTGCTTCAAGCGGATACATATTTTTACTAGCATGCCAAATTGTATATTTCTAAAGTTAGAACCTTTAGAAAAAGGTATGATTCATATGTATATTTCTTATCCGTGATGCAGTTTTACACATTTCTTGAGACAGCTGTTGTCACTTTATCACTATTGCCGTATTTTATAGCATTTTTTACTGGTGGTGAGCTACCTGGAACACCAGGCACCCTTGCTGCAACTTTTATAACATTTGGTAAGTTCTGGGGCTGGCCAAATTTATTTCTTTACAGTCATTTTTACTTTCTATTTTTCTTAACTCATTTTTCTTTTTCACATTCAGTCTTGAACTTGGCATTTTCATTGAGTGTTATGGGCTTTATGATTATGCATTTATCATTGGTGGCAGCTAATACCACCACGATTGAGGTGATGGCTTTATCTGTTATGCTACTGTAATTTTTCAAATAAATTAGCAAATTTTGTACTAGTATAGTGTCACATAAAGCTTTTGATTGTCTCAATTACCTTTTTAATCTTTTATATTCCAGGCTTTTGAAAAGAAAACTACTCCTAAATGGCAATATGATCTTGGTAGAAAAAAGAATTTTCTACAGGTTAGACCTCTTTCTTCTTGCACTTTTCTAAGAGCAGGTTATAGCACCACTGATAATTGTCTTTCCATTTTGTTTCTTTTGATTAATCACCTTAGTTTAATTTGCAAAAATAGAAGGCTTAGAAAGATCCCCACATGCATATACACCAAATGGTGCTAGGTGGAAATTAACCCCATTCGACTGCTATTGCTTGATGACAACATGCATATTTAGCTTAATCTGTAACATCCATGAAAAATTTTCCTTTCTGCAGAATTGTAATTGTTGGAAAATATTTTAGTAGGGCGATGGAGTCCATGATATGCTGAGTGACACAGTGCCTTTCAACATGTGGGATGTTGATTTTGATTTTATATTTCCCGCAACATGTCGCCAGCATATCCTGGGCTTCATCGGCCAGGAGAATGGGATTGTGTAAATATCAGCATAAAGTTGATGTACTGCTAAGATTTTGTCATCATTACAGTTCCTGCATGATTTGGTTTGACCCAAGACCTGAAATGTTGGACCTCATAGCTTTTATTCACCCTTTCCTTTCTTGTTCCTTTTATAATAGCATAGACTGCTAGTTCATGTGTTTTATTTGTTATTTCTGTGGATGCACCATCATCATACAGTTAAGGTGCCTTATGTGCGCAGATAATGTAGAATTATGCATAGCTCTTTTTTTATAAGAAACAACCTTTCCATAGCTCTACATTTGGCCATTTCATATCTACAATCCTAATAATTCTCTTCAAACCATGAAGGGCTTTACACTGTAATAACATCTTCGTGTAATTAAATTGGAATAATACAATTTTTGCCCCCATAGTCTTTGATAAGTATAAATCAAGTGTGGAGAACTAATTTTGTTTTTACCGCTATTGCTGAAGTCTTAATCAGTTATCAATTTCATCAAGAAAGAAAAATTTGTAATGTGGATTTGAGAATGATTGACTTTTCCATATCAGGTGTTTGGGTTTGATAAGAGATACTGGTTCATCCCTGCATATTCAGTTGACGATTTGAGGCGTATACCAGCACTGCAGGGTCTTGAATATCCAACAAAGCTAGAATTGAATGCACTCCAGCAATTCTAAGTATTCCGTCTATAGACAGCAGCAAAAGGAAATGTAGCAGTTCTTTATACCCATAGACCGAATGGCCTCTGTAAGAAAATTGGGCTTGCCAATGACACCGTTCACCTGCATGCACAGGCATCAGCTCGGGCAAGACTTTAGCTGATGGAAGACTGGTGAACTTTCATAGATGTAAGAACAGAAAAATTTCATTGTTTAGGTGACACCTTACATGGGTAACATTGATAATTAAAAAATACTTGCTGAAAGTTGGGGTTTTGTAAAAAGGAGGAACAAACTTCGTATAGGATCATGATGAATCTTGGTTATTGTTTGATGAATACCATACATTTCAAAGTGGCCGAAAAAGGGGGTCGTCTAAAAGATTTATTTATTGGGAGAAAATATATTATTTATGATCAGGGATTTAGAATGTGTCACTTAGCACCATTTTATTCTCTTAAAGAGTGTTAAGAAACAAAATGATGAAAATGACGAAGGGCAAAATGAGTGAAAGTTGAGCTTAGCCAAATGAGTGAAACTTAAACTTTGAAACGTAAAACTTTTTCCTGAAATCACAAGAAATTGAAAAATACAATAGCTTTGCCAAGAAATTAAATTTTAAAAAAATTGGAGTGACGCAACAATTAATCCTAAAAGTTGCAAAACTCTTCGGATTAAATTTCAATAGACAATATGCAGTTCTAGAAATTTATTTTAGCCTTCTTTGAAAATGATAGACTTTTTTTGAGCCTTCCTTGAAAGAGATCAGTATTGTGGTGGTTTTTTTGGTTTTTATTTCACTTCACGGATTGAGAGTTCCAAATCTACAAAGTAAGAAAAAAAAAATCCGGTCAAAAGGGAACTGGCGGCGGGCCGGCGTTTCCTCTTCAATGCCAAAATCATATAGTGTCATCATAAAAAAACAAATATTTTCTATATTCTCTCAAAGATTATGTTGCAAAGAAGAAAATAGGAGCAAGAAAAGATGGAAGACAATCGCCTTGTGTGTGCACGGGCAGGAGAAAGAAAAAAGAGAAAGGGAAAAAAGGGAGAGAGATACTGTGAAAGAGAGAGAGATAGAGTAAATGGGGGCTGCAATCCCGAGGTTCTAGAAAGATCCACCTTTGCTATTACTTTTGCATGTATATTGAAAATCAAAGGTGGAGATTCTAGGATTATGTCTTACCATCTTAGTCTCGTGACACATGGCATTAAGCCATTTTTCTTCTCATAGGAAAGTTGGGTCTTTTGACTTTTATTAATATTGGGTTACTTCATAACCAATCATTTTTATACCTTGCCTTGATTATTGGGCTTTATAATAAAACACTCCCACAACAATAGTTTCCAAATTTATTTAATTTTTGAATTAGATAAATTTTTAAAGGTTGTAGTAAGCTAGCGCTGGGCCCCATTTGCGATCAAGGTACAGGGGGAAACCAGAGAAAGGCCACAAGATTTTGGCTGCAAGGCTGCTAGCGCAAGTTTTTTAGGGTTTTGAGCATTCAGCTTCTGAAGCATTCAGCTCCTACTCGGATCTGAGATCGGTTAAGGGAGCATTCATCTTTTAATCGGATTTGAGCTCGGTTAAGGGAGCACTCAACTTCTGGAGCACTCGGCTCCCTGTCGACTCTGAGCCCGGCTAAGAAGACATTAAGCTCATTAGGCACCTAGCCTTTGAAGAGCTTTGCTCTTGGTTGAATCTGAATCCAGTTTAGAGAGCATTTAGCTCCTAGGGCACCGAGCCCAACTTAGGGAGCGTTCAACTCATAGGGCGTTCAGCCACTACCTAAATCTGAGCTAAACCTCAACTCTAGGAGTACTTCAGCTTCTTAGCTATGGCTTGATGTGTTAATTCACCTAATCACACAGACCGAGATGAATTCCAATGGTTGGTATAACAGTTCACCTCATCTAATGGACCGAGGTGAATCTCAAAGGTTAAGACAGCAGTAGATGACAGTTTATGGCAGTTCACCTCATCCCATGGACCAATGTGGACCCTAAAGGTCCAAACGACAGTAGATGGCAATTCACCTCATTCCATGAACCGAGGTGAACCCCAAAGGTCAAAACGACAATAGATAATAGTTCACTTCATCACATGGATAAAGGTGAACCCAAAGGACAAGATGGCAGTAGATGACAGTTCACCTTATCCGATGGACCGAGGTGAACTCCAAAGGTCAAGACGACAGTAAATGACAGCTCACCTCATTCCATGGACCGAGGTGAACCCCATAGGTCGAGACGACAATATATGACAATTCAAATTATCTCATAGACCGAAGTGAACTCCAAATGTCAATATGGCAGTTCACCTCATCGCATTGACTAACGTGAACCCCATGGAATTTGAAACCATTTTTTCTAAAAACCTTTTTTCATTGATCTAGCAAATAACATACAATGCTTCAAAACATTTACAATATTGATAATATCACTTCAAATGCTTCATCTGCCAATCATTTGTATGAGCTGCCTTAGTGAAGTCTTAAAATGACACCTTTTTCAGTTTAAGAGATTTTAGCAAGGTGACTATGCAACTTTTGTTCATTGCGACTTAACGAGATCTTCAATTTCTTATTTCAACTTAAAACAGTTGTTCGTGTTATGCCCAAAATCACTATGATATTGACATTATTTGTTTTGATTCCTTCCATTTGGTCAGGTCAATAAAGGATTTGGCCTCTTCAAGATATCATGATATTTAATTTGCATTAACACCTCTGAACAAGCAGCATTTAGGGGTGTATATCTTTCAATGTAAGACCTCGCAGACATCCTTTGGTTCCATTTTCATCCTGATTGACTTCATTCTTGACTGGACTTTCTCTTCTATTAAGATTCCTATGAGACTCAATAATCTCTTCCGCCGAGATATGCTTGTGGGCTTCTACTAACATCTCTAGGAATGTCCGAGGCAAGATCTTGGCTATGGTTCGAATGAAGTCCTCATCTCGCACCCCGTTCTGCATGGCTTGGTCATCTGTGCAACCTTCTATTTGCACCATTGCTTCTGTAAACCTCTTAATATAAGCATTCAGAGATTCGTCCTCCCTATGTACAATTGACGATAAATGGGATGGTGGCTTCTTACTGGTTGAGCTCCAACGAATTGTGTCACGAAGGTGTTTTCTAGATGGCTGAAAGAATTGACCGACCCAGGTCCTAAGTTGGTAAACCATGTCCAAGCCACCTCCTAGTGTTAAGGGGAAAGCTCGATACATGATGGCACCCTCAGATGCTTCAAACTCCATCCATACTTTGTAAGCCTCCAAGTGTTCTGCTAGATCAGTTCTACTTTCATATCGCTACAGGTTCAGGATCTTGAAATTCTGCAAGAGAACAGCCCGGTGAGTCTCCTATACAAAAGGTGATGTTGTGTGTCCTAACTTCTGGCCATAGGCATAAAGAGGTGGGTTAGGAGTCTGGTAACCTTTAAGTGTCTGATGTCTATGTTGGTTGTAAAGCCTCATATTCTTTTCATCCTCCAGCATTCTTATATTCTCAGCTTCGATCTGCATGTTCTCCTTTTCCATTCGCAGTTCTCTCCTGTCTTGTTGGAGCTGGGATTGCATCCTTTCGTTCTCTTTTTGAGCTTGCCTTACATGTTTATTTCGTAGTTATGTTCAATCATTCTCCTCATGGGCCCACTTTCTTGTATTGAAGGATAGGCTGAGATGATCTATGTACAGCTTATCGTTTAATGAGGAAAAAGCATTGCTCACAGTCCTTATTTGGTAGCTGTCTCGCTCATGTCTAGTATGTTGACACTCAAGGGATGCATAGTTCGCATTTCTTTTAATTTCAACTGGAGTTGATCTTGGATATCCTTTTGATGGTCCTGACCCGACATTGCGCTGGGTCTACCAAATTGGTGGATATCCTTGACTTGAGCCCTCGGTTCCTCATCCGGTACTCCCCATTATCCATGGGTCCGAGAGTTAGCATAGGGTCGTGGAGAGTCTACTGAAGCATATTCTTTTCAAGTTTAGAACTAGACTCCCATTGAGTTTCTTGACTGTGTGCAATTAAACTAAGGAGCTAGTCCATGCGGTTCTCTAAGTCGGACAACCTGGCTTGTTTTGAGCATGGTGCAACCCTTCTCTCATTTGGTCTCTAAGTGGGCGGCAGCTGTCGAGAAGGTAATATTGTCGGTTCAACTGTGGGGGTGGAATTTTCTCGGTGTTGAACGGAGCTGGTTCCCATAGGATGTTCACCTTTAGCTCTTCTTTTGGAGGGCTCAGCTCCATCCAAAGTGTGTTGCTGCTTTGGCTAAGTGTCTTCCATTCTTCAATTTCTTCCTAGATTCTCCGGCTAGTAAAAATCAGCAGAGGGCTCCCCTTCGATAATAGGAGCTGAGAACCAACGATTCCTGCAACAGCTGAAACTCAGTGACAGTCATCTCCGAGGTTACAAGTCTTTCCGGAGCTAGAACTCGGTGACCCTTCCAGGAGCTAAAATTCAGTAACAGTCTCTTTCAAGGTTCCAGGTCATTCCAGAGTTGGAATTTCAACAACTCCTCCAACGACAATCTCCTCCGAAGTTTCAGTTCCTTCCAAATCTGGAACTCAGCAACTTTTCTAGTGGCTCGAATGCAACAACAATCTCGTCCGGAGTTTCAGGTCCTGTAGAAGCTTAAACTCAGCAACTCTTCTAGCGGCTGAAACTATGTGACAATCTCCTCCAAAGCTTTAGGTCTCCCCGAAGCTGGACTTAGCAACTCTTCCAGCGGCTCAAATTCAGTAATAATCTCCTCCAGATTTTTAGGTCCTGTCGGAGCTAAAACTTAGCAACTCTTCCAGCGGTTGAAATTCTATAACAATCTCCTCTGAAGTTTGAGGTCTCTCCGGAGCTAGAACTCAACAACTTTTCCAACAACTCGAATTTAGCAACAAGCTTATCCGGAGTTTCAGGTCATGTCAGAGCTGAAACTTAGCAAATCTTCCAGTGGCTGAAATTCTACAACAATCTCCTCCTAAGTTTCAAATTTTTCTGGAGCTAGAACTCAGCAAATCTTCTAGCAGCTAGAATTCAGTAACAATCTCCTCAGGAGTTTCAGGTCCTATCAGAGCTGGAACTCAACAACTCTTCCAGCAATCAAAATTCAGTAGAAATCTTCTCCAAAATTTTAGGTCTCTCTGGAGCTAGAACTCATCAATTATTCTAGCGGTTGGAATTCTACAGCTTCTTCTCTTAAGTTTTAGTTATTTCTGAAGCTGGAACTCAACAATTCCTCTAGCAACCAAAATTTAGTAGTAATCTTCTCTGAAGTCTCAGGTCCCTACAAAGCTGAAATTCAACAACTCCTCTAGCAACAGCAGTAATCTCCTCCGAAGTTTTAGGTCCTTCCGGAGCTGAAAAGCAATAGGTACTTCGGTGCTGGAAAGCGGTGGGTCCTTCAAGTTCTAATCAACTATCTTTGTGGCAGTTCGCAGCAAAGATTCCTCTGGTCTAAATTTTTCAGCCAATAGTTTTCAACTCCATATTCATAGGAATAAAGTCTCAACTCCTGAGTCTCTGCAAAAAGCTTCAAGTATTGACGTCCAACTCAAGTTTTCAAGTCCTAATTTGCATTATGGGCACATCATCTCCAATTTTTTTAGTACTTTATATTTCCATAAATATAATAAAAAATACATAAATCTTAAAATTGTGGTTATTTTTTTTTATCCTTTTCTTTTCTTTTCTTTCCTTTTTTCTTTTTATTTTATTTCATTTCATTTCCTTTTCTTTCCCTTTTTGTTTTCTTTTGATTTGAGCTAAACAGTGGATAAAGAACTTCAATGGAAAATAAAGAAGAAAATAGGCTAATATGCAAACAACAAAAGAGTAAAGAATAATCCATGAGACCAAAGAAGTAAAAGGTAGAAAAAGAAATAATGGAGAATCAAACAATGTATGGAAAGAAAAATGTTCCAAATCCCAAAGTGTAAAAAGAAATTACTCCACCCAACTGTAACAAACATTCTCCAAATGGGAAAATTCAAAAGAAAGTCATCTTTCTAGAAAGCTAAGCTTTCAAAGCTGTGTATACCATTTAGGCAAAAGTATCAACTAGAAAACTAGAAAAGCAAAGACACCCAATGGATATAGATTTCTGGCAGCTCAAACATCAAGCATGAAAAAAAAAGTAATAAAAATCGAAAATGGAACAAAGTGGAACAAAGAAAGGAACTTTAAAATCCAAAAACTACAATAAAATGAGAGCAATGAAAAATCATTCCCATAGACGGTGCCAAAATGTTATGGTATTTTTTTGGGTTTTCTTCACACTTCACGGATCGAGAGCTTCAAATCTACAAAATAAAAGAAAATCTAGTCAGAAGGGAGCCGGCAGAGTGGCTAGCTTTCCCCCTCCGATGCCAAAGTCAGCACAAAAAATCTTCTCTATATTCTCTCAAAGATTATGTTGCAAAGAAGAAAGAAGCAAGGAAAGATGGAAGACAATCTCCCTGTGTGTGCACATGTAGGAGAAAGAAAGAAGAGAAAGGGAAAAAGAGAGAGAGAGTAAATGGGGGCTGCAATCCCTAGGTTCCAAAAAAGATCCCACCCTTGCTAATATTTTTGCATATATATTGAAGATTAATGATGGAAATTCTAGGTTTATGCCTTACCCTTTTTGTCTTTTGACACATGGCATTAAGCCATTTTCTCTTATGATAGGAAAGTTGAGCCTTTTGGCTTTTATGAATATTGGTGCAATGGGGTTACTTCATAACCAATTATTTTTGGACCTTACCTTGGGCTTTATAAAAAAACACCTGCACAATCAGACCCAATGTAGGCCTACCCTGTCTTTGAGTTGACTCTAGGATTTCAAAAGAAATGACGGATTTAATATATATATATATATTTTTGAGCAAAAAAGAAAAAAAAATTATTTATATATATGATTGGACTTAGAAGTGTAAAACGGATGGGCGGGCACAACACGTTAAAATTAAATACGACACAAACACAATACAACACAAATTGTGTCGTGCAAAGCAGAAATCATGAAATGGTTGTGTTTGAGAGGTTTACAGACTAGGAACGTCACGAGCCCATAACACAACTAGCACAAATTAATGATAGAAACATAAATTATATTAATTTATTTATATTTTTATTATTTATTGATTTTTTAAAATTAATCAATACAATATTTTATTTAATTAATATTTATTTAAAACTTGAATTTTTTTAGTGCTCATTAATTATCAATTTTAATATTTTTTTCTTTAAAGTTATGTAATTAAATAATCATATTTTTCTCAATTGTAAATTTTTATTGCCTAATAAATCATAAAATAAATTAATTTTAGTATATTCAAATTATTTATTATATGTATACTTTTATATATCAATTTTAATAAATAAAAAATAAATATGTTTATTGAATATAAATAGGTCAACACGAACACAAATATGCCAGTACAATAAATAAATATTTAAGCACAAATTTGACACGATAAATAAATAGGTTGACACGAACATGAATGAGCCAACGTTTAATTGAGTCGTACCAGTACGACACGATCCATTTGACGCATCTATTAACCCTTTTAGCCTATGCATTGTTGCGCCATTTTATCTTTTAGCTAAAATATTATTGGGTTTGATGCGTCGCCTCAACGATAACAAGATGCTTTGGCATTTTAAAACATTATATTATGATAGTTATTAATCTTGATTTATAGCTGTTGTAATTAGTATATTTTATTACTGTTGTTATTACCCTTAATTCCTACTGTTATAGAGTTAACGAATTGGTGGTTTGCATTCCTTTAGTGATACGGTGCATTTCACTTGGAGTCGGTTGGTTTTCTGAGGCTTCCAAGATTACTCAACATTGCTGCTTCATATCCCTTGGAAGTTGTCGTGTACTGTTTCAGTTATATGTGTCTTTGCTACTATGATGTTTGATATCGTGTAATGTTAGGGTTTTCAATAGAGAGAGTAGTGAGAGAAGCTCTGTGTTCATCTTCTTATTCGTTCTTATTCGTCTGTGTGAGATTTACTGAGTGATTTACTGAATGTAAATCTTTCTATGTGTTTATCAAAGATTTATGAAGTTCTACTATGTGTAGAATGTTCTTAGTTTGTATTCTTCTGAATTTCTCTGAGATTATAGCATAGGCTCCGTTACCAGAGCACCGTGGATGTAGACAGAGTTTACTCTGTTGAACCTTGTAAAATTGCTATGTCTTGCTTCTATTTTCTTTTTCTTTTTGGTTCAACGCCGTTTTATGTTTTTGATTTATATTTCTAGTTACATTTTTCTTAACATTTGGTATCATAGCTTGGTTCTTGAAATTTCTTGTTCTTACATTGTCAATTTTTTCTTTTTAGGGGTTTTTCTTTTAATCTGAGAAGGCTCTGCATTGAAAACACTGTAGGTCTGTAAAGATAAGGGATTTAAACCTGTATTGTCTGTGTGTATTTTTGATATGTGTCGATTTAGGGTTTTTTCTTTTAATCTGAGAAGGCTCTGCAATGGAAATGATGCAGGTCTATAAAAGATTAACAGTTTTAAGCCTTTATTGTTTGTGTTTTCTTTGGTCTGTGCCGATTATTATTTTTATCATTAAAATCTTGGTATAGTTCCTAAGGCTTGTCCTCGTTTCTCTGAGTCTACTTTTCGGATCATCATCATTTTGGTCGAAACCGTTGGTTTTCTCTATATCCTTATAGATCCGTAGAGCCTTAGTCCTTTTCTTTGTGTCTGTGTGACAGTGACTGTCTAGGAAAACCAAGAGTTTCTTTAAGGTGTTAGCTTAAGCCCGATTTTTGTTATTAACTGTAGGTCCTGTGTTTTTTCAAAGAACGAGAGGGTTTTTTTTATATCAACAATTTTAGGTTGATTAGTTCTGTGTTTCTTATTTTAGCTGTGCTAATTTTGTTTATTCTGATTTTTTTTCTTTATGAGTGATATATATATATATATAAATCTCTCTTTACAATCCTTATCTCTGTATGTTATATATATTTCTTCTGTGTGATATATATATATATATATATATATATTTCTACTGTCTTTGATTATTTTCATTATTCTGTTTTCAGTTTTGTGCAATACTTTGTGGTTTTTTATTCTACTTTGCATATGTGTTTCTATACTCTTTGATATACTATGGCTGCTAAAGTTGAAGTGGAAGTTTTTGATGGTAAGGGAGACTTTCTTTTGTGGAGAAGAAAGATGAGAGCAGTACTAGTTCAGATGAAGGTTGCTAAGGCAATCGATGGTTCATACATCTCTGGGATCGATGATACTAAAAAGGTAGAAATGGATGAAATTGCCTTTAGCACTATCATACTGCAGTTGTTCGATAATGTACTTCAAAAAGTGAACAGTGTAAAATCTACTACTGAACTTTGGACTAAACTTGAATCTTTGTTTCTTACTAAATCTTTTCCTAATCTTATTCATTTTTTAGAGAAATTTTTTAGTTTTAAAATGGTTGCTAATAAAGATCTTGACTTTAATCTTGATGCCTATAATCGTTTATTGCTAAGTTTGACTGATTGTGGTGAAAAATTCAATGAAAAGCATTATTCTGTTATCCTGATAATTTCTCTGCCTGATTCATTTAAGGATGTGAAAAATATAATTAAGTATGGTAGAGATTCTCTCACTTTAGATTATGTTACTAATGCTTTGAGGTCTCAGGAATTAAGGTTTAAAACAGAAGTTAAAAATGAGGGTTTGTTTATAAGAGGGAGGCCTTTTAACAAAATAGTAATTTCAATAAAAACAGGTTTAATTCGAGAAGTAATTCTAGGCAAAAGTCAGTAATAATTTTAGTAACTATAATAACAGAAGCAACAATCATAATAATGGGCTTTGCTACTACTGTAAGAAACAAAAAGGATATAGGGCAGAGTGTAAATGGTAATAATAAAAGTCTTTCTGGTGAATTGTCTGTAGTTTCCTCAAATCCTGTTTCTTGTGAAGTATTAATGGCTTCTTTTGTTATTACTGATTGTGAATGGATCTTTGATTCTGGATGCTCTTTTCATATGTGCCCTGATGTTAATGCCTTTTATGATTATTCTGAAATAATTGTTGGTAAAGCAATGCTTGGAAATAATGTTTCATGTGATATTGTTGGCACTGGTAGTATTAAACTTAAATTCCATGATGGATCTATTAAATCTCTGTCTAATGTGAAACATGTGCCTAATTTGAAAAGAAATCTTATTTCCATTGGCATGCTTGATGAATGTGGTTATACTTGTAAAACTGAAAATGGTATAATGAAAATATCTAAAGGTTCATTAACTGTTATGAAAGGAATCAAGAGAAATTCCTTGTATACATTGTTTGGAAATACATGTAATGACTATTTAAATGCTTATGTGAATGATTATATTGATAATATTGTTATGTGTCATCAGAGTTTTGGTCATATGAGTGAAAGAAGATTGTATTACCTTAGTAGAATGAATATGTTTCGTAAGGACATTATTAGTAAGCTAGAGTTTTGTGAAAACTATGTGTTAGGAAAACAACATAGGTCAAGTTTCAATGTGAGTGAGAATAGAGCCAAGTCTGTGCTTGATTATGTGCATGTTGATCTGTGGGGTCCTTCTCGTATCCAAACTCAAACTAGTAAACATTACTTTATATCCATAGTAAATGGCTATTCTAGAAAAGTCTGGATAAGTTTGTTAAAGTCTAAGGATGAAGCCTTTATCAAGTTTAAGGAGTGGAAAACCGTTGTAGAAAATCAAGTAGGTAAGTCTGTTAAGGTCTTTTAGGACTGATAATGGCTTGAGTTCCGTAATAAAGAGTTTGATGAGTTCTACACCTCTAGTGGTATCCTTAGGCATAGAATTGTTAGGCATACACCTCAGCAAAATGGAGTTGCTGAGAGGATGAATAGGACCTTGTTAGATAAGGTTAGATGTATGCTTATCTCCTCTGATCTTCCTTCCTTGTTTTGGGGTGAAGCTATAATGTCTACTGCTTATTTGGTTAACCCATCTCCTTCCTCTGCTTTAGAGTTTAGAACCCCTGAGCAGATATGGTCTAGAAAGGTTCCAGACTATAGTAAACTCAGCGTGTTTAGCTGTGCAGCCTATGCACACCAAACTGTAGGCAAACTTGAACCTAGAAGTTTGAATGTGTATTCTTAGGTTATCCTCAGGGAGTGAAGGGTTATAGATTCTGGGTTAAGGAAGGTCAAGGTTTTAAGGTGATTATAAGCAGAGATGTTATCTTCGATGAGAGTAATATGCCCTGTAAACAGAGATGTCATAGTGAGCCTGTGTTAGAAAGCCAAGATAGTCAGCCTTCTAGAGAGCTAGAGTTATTTTCTGAGGTTGAGAATAACTTAGGTAAACCTTTTAAGGTTACTGAAGTCAATCCTAAGTCAACTGAGTTAGGTGAGCATACTAAGTTAAGATTACAGAGTGAACCCAAGGGCTGTTTAGAGAGTGAAAAAGAATCTAGTTCAAATTCTAAGGAAATAGTTACTCCTGGATATCTTCTTACTAGAGATAGAGCCAAAAGGAAGATAATTCCTAATAAGAGACTAGCTCTTGCTAATTATATAGCCTATGCTCTAGTTACTTTCTTAGGTCTTTCTGAATCTGAGCCTAAGACTTATGTAGAAGCCATTAAGTCTAAACACTCTAGGAATTGGAAAGATGCCAATGATAGAAGAGATGAAGTCTCTTCACTTAAAAAAAACCTGGGAGCTTATGAAACCTTCTAGCAATCATAGTGTTGTTGAGTGTAAGTGGATTTACAAAGTTAAAGAGGGTGTGTCTAGTATTGAACCTGTTAGGTTTAAGGCTAGGTTAGTTACCAAAGGCTTTACTCAAGTTGAAGGTATTGACTACAATAATATTTTCTCTCCTGTGGTCAAATACACTACTAGTAGAGCTGTTCTTGCTCTAGTTACTCAGTTTGATTGGGAGTTAGAACAAATGGATGTTAAAACAACTTTTCTTCATGGGGATTTAGATAAGGTCATTTATATGAGACAGCCAGAGGGTTTTAAGGTTAAGGAGAAAGGTATTGAGTTGGTATGTTTGTTGAAGAAATCTCTCTATGGCTTGAAACAGTCTCCAAGACAGTGGTATAAATGTTTTGATTCTTTTGTTATTAAATTTGGTTTTATGAGAAGTAAATTTTATATTTTTTTATATTTTAAAGATTTAATGAATGATAAAATTGTTTATTTACTTCTGTATGTGGATGATATGTTATTAGCTGCTCCTAATTTTTCTGTTATTCTAGATGTTAAAGAATTGTTAAAATCTAAATTTGATATGAAGGATTTAGGCTGTACTAAGAAAATTTTGGGTATTAACATAGAAAGAAACATATCCAAATTTACCATGAAACTTTCTCAATCTTCTTACTTGAAAAATGTTGTTTCTAAATTTTCTATGGAAAAGTCTAAACCTGTTAATGTTCCTCTGGGTGATCATTTCAAGTTATCTTGTAGTCAGTGTCCTATTTCTGAATTTGAGAAGGAGGACATGCTTTTTGCTGCTTACTCTAATGTTGTTGGTTCTGTGATATACTATATGCTTTGTACTATACCTAATTTAGCTTTTGCTATTGATGTTTTAAGTTGTTATATGTCTAATCCTAGAAGAGGTCATTGGGAAGCTATGAAATGGCTTCTCAGGTATTTAAAACTATAGAGTTATAGGGTTTAATCTATAAAAAGAATAATGATGGTGTTGAATTGCTTGGTTTTATGGATTCTGATTTTGCAGGTGATAGAGATAATCAAAAATCATTTTTTCTTATATGTTCACTTTGTGTGGTAACTGTATAAGCTGGAAGTCACACCTGCAATTTGTAGTAGCTCTGTCTACTACAGAGGCTGAATATATAGCATGCTACTGAGGCATCTAAAGAGATTGTATGGTTAAAAGATTTGTTAGAGGGATTCAAAGTTTTGACTCATGAGGTAATGTTATTTTCAAATAGTCAAAGTGCTATTCATTTATGTGAAAATCCTGTATTTCATGAGATATCTAAACATATTCAAGTTATATATCATTTTATTATAGATCTGATTTCTAATCATGTGTTTGGTCTTGATAAATTTAACTGATTCTTTTATATTTTATTGTTTTGTGTAATAATGGTCTTGAGTTTATGCCATAATTTCTGGAGGAGTTCTTCGTAATTTAGGATAAGGTTGAGATTTGTTAGCTATTAATCCTGATTTACAGCTGTTGTAATTACTTTCTTTTATTACTGTTGTTATTACCCTTAATTGTTACTGTTACAGAGTTAATGAATTGGCGGTTTGCATTCCTTTAGTGGTACGATGCATTTCAGTTGGTTTTCTGAGGCTTCTAAGATTACTCCACGTGGCTGCTTCATATCCCTTGGATGTTTCCGTGTACTATTTCAGTTATATGTGATAGGCATAAAATGTTAATGTTTCTATGTCACTTTTTAGATTGAATTTTAGCTAATTTATAATTACATGTTAATGAAAAGTACTTAATTACTGTATTTTTTCTATTTTCAGTAAAAGAAAGACTAATGCCGGAATTACTGTGTTTCTGCGCAACCTTTACTGAGAAAATTATATCTGGAGCTACACTTTGAGGTTTTGTACGATTCTAGTTGAAAATGAATCATGATTCACTAGGCTTCAATGATGCAAGGTTTAATTTCAATTGGTTTGGCCAATCAGTGCCAGTTTGATTTACAAAATCAATATTTCCAACAGTTACGGCAGATTTACACCATCTCGAGGAAATTAAAATTTGAATGTCTTACCGATGTCCAATTTGTGATAACAAGATATGCCTGGAAATCTAAGACATATACCTGATTTTTACAACCAGAATTAGTGCATTTGTAGTTCATTTGGTCATTCAAAAGGTACTTGGAATCTGCCTGGCAGTCATTGAAGATATGAAAGGAAAGTATTTTGGCTTACTAGGATGATATTGATGATTGGACTGCCATGTCATTACACTTCAGCCATGTGTACGAAATTTGACACATTGGAGGTCAGATTATTCTAATTATACTAATTGGAATAATATTTAGAATAAAAGGAATTAGAATTAAATACAAATTTGATTCCTAAGGAAATAAGGAACGTTTCCTTAAACCTAGTGTGATTATAAGACACAAATTACCCTACTATCCTTGAAGTGGTCGGCCATGCTAGGAATTATGGGAGTTTGAGATTGAGTTTACATATTATCTCCTATATTCTCTAGGTTTTAGAAGGGTTTTAGGGTTAAACATCTCCTAAACCTTTCATATAAATACATTGCTACCTTGAGAGTGAAAATCATTCTTTGACACACACCATTCACCACCAGCCCTCACAACTGCAACAGTTTCTCTCCCTCTCATCATAGCAGCAGCTTTCTTTCCCTTTCTCCCCATTCTCACATTTTTCAGCAGCTTTGTCTTAGATTTTATGCTCAGTTTTTAAGGGTTATTTCATAGAAAAGTTGTGATACACAAAGTAAAGTTCAAGGAGAATTCGGCCAGCACCTTTGGAGGAGTCACCTTGAGTCTTTGATCATAGTTTGGAGAAGCCAAGGGGAGAAGATTGAAAAACAAATTCCAACAGCCATCAACTTTGGATTTGATCCCTTTACTCTTATTCTTTTTGTGATTTAAACTATGTTGTCTATTAATTATTTGATGGATAATTTTGAGAACATGTGTAGCTAATTTTCTATGAGGATTATGATGTAACCCTATTATGACTATTTAGTGATTAATGCATAGTTGAGTTTGATTCAAGTTTAAGCTTAATATTTTATTGTAGTTCTTAATGCTTCCATGAAAAAGTGGATTGATTAAGTACTTATATTGCCTTAGAAATAAGGGATATAAGTATGGATGGGCAATAAAATACATGGTTATAGAAATATTGCATGCCTTAGTGACAACTTTAACAAGATCTTATTGGGTTTGCATGTCTTAGGGCTTAAATTTCTGTATTTAGATTAGACATAATTAAATACGTTGTGCTTTCTAGATTAGAATGCATTGATAAAACAATTTCTAGTCATATGTGGTTAAAGGGGGGTTAACCTATGAATCTATAATGCATTAGGGCTAAATAGAAGTAATAGTGGTGAAGTCATAATCCTTGTGTTGTGGTATATTTTAGATCAACTCGCAAGTATACGAATCAACAAGTAATAAAGTGGATTCCTTCAATAAACAAGTTAATGTCGATACTTTACATTCGGGATATAACTTCTTCTCAGCTTCAGCAGACAAATACTCAAAACTTTCATGCTCGTCATTCTTGTTTTCGTCAGCAAAAGCATCTTCATCAATGTTTTCCATATCAGTGTTTTGAATAGACTGATGAACATCATTTAAAATGTCCATGATATCATCATCAGCTTCGCCAACATCTTCTGTTTCTTGTGGTCCAACCCTACTTGTGGTTGCACCATATTCCTCTCCATGGAACACCCAATTTTCATATAATCTTGAAAACCCATACATATAAATATGTTTATGTATGGCATCAATAGGTCTCCAATAGGAGTTAAGACATTTACGGCATGGGCACCGTGAATTTCCCTCACTATTCAAATATTTTTTAGCAACATCAATAAAAGCTAATATACCATCAGTGTATTCTTTTGAAAGTCTATTTGAAAGATGAATCCAACTTTCATCCATCTAATACCAATATATAACAAAAATGCTATAATCAAATACTGAAATAGCCTAGAAATCATGTGATCTAAAACATGTATATTTTAAGTAAATCAGCAATTGGAATATTATAGAATTCAAATAAGTTAATATCTAAATCAACAATCCAACATTTGAAATCTTTATAGCCGTTTGATCAAAAAATTTATCGGCGATGGGGGGTTCGAATTTCTTGGAAGTTTATGAAGTATATAATAATTTCAATGCAATGGTTTAGTAGAGGTGCCACGTGAAGCTTCCATGTAATATGCCACAGATTAATTGTATTGAGATTATTCACATTCATTTTTGTACTTGTTTAATGTAAAGTTAAATTTCACTTACTTTTTCTTTCTTCTTTTTTCTTCCATATTTAATTTTATTTTTATTTAATCGTTTGTGAGATTAACTTTCTCTCCCATCCTTTTTGGGTTGATTGTTCTATAAATCACGCACAACTGCTTCTCTACTAGCCTTATTTTCTCTTTCTCGTGTCTAAACTTTGGCCTAAAAATTTGTTCTTTTTTCTTTTTTTTCTTTTTTATTTTGAATTAAATTATGATGATAATTTTATTTTTATTTTTATTTTTATTTCATGATAATTTTAAGACTGAAGTGCATGTTGGAGGCTTGGACAATGATGTAGTAGAAGATGAAAATAAATTTGGTTCTTTGAATTCTGACGATGAAAGTCGTGTAGTAGAGGAGGATATGAAATATGTTGGTGTTGTTGATTCGAATCAGGATTGAGGAGGAAGCCAAATGTGCAGATGAAAAAGAAGTTGAGATGGTAAATTATAAAAACAATGAACAATGCTTTGCAGTTCCAGAGAGTAGGCATAAAGAGAAGAATCAGAAGACTCAAGTACTTGCGGGAAGCCTGGACAGTTTTTTGTTTTTGTTTTTTTATCACGCACAAAAATTTTATTTTTATTTATTTTTTCATGATAATTTATTTATTTATTTTGGTTTTAAAGTTAATATTTTTATTTGGAATTGTTATGCATTGTCCATATCTGAAAAGAAACGGAATGGTTCTAAGAATAATTTGGGGATAAGTTTAAGAAATTTTATAATTAAGAAAGATGAAAATAAATTTGGTTCTTTGAATTCTGACGATGAAAGCCGTGTAGTAGAGGAGGATATGAAATATGTTGGTGTTGTTGATTCGAATCAGGATTGAGGAGGAAGCCAAATGTGCAAATGAAAAAGAAGTTGAGATGGTAAATTATAAGAACAATGAACAATGCTTTGCTGTTCCAGAGAGTAGGCATAAAGAGAAGAATCAGAAGACTCAAGTACTTGCTGGAAGCCTGGACAGGAATACAGAGGGATATATAAAGATAATTTAGTTTTGTTTTGAGATTCTTTTTGTTTTTGTTTTTTTATCACGCACAAAAATTTTATTTTTATTTATTTTTTCATGATAATTTATTTATTTATTTTGGTTTTAAAGTTAATATTTTTATTTGGAATTGTTATGCATCGTCCATATCTGAAAAGAAACGGAATGGTTCTAAGAATAATTTAGGGATAAGTTTAAGAAATTTTATAATTAAGTCAAAAATAGAAGATTTTTAGTTGTGTAATTATTTGTTTGGTCTCTCTTCCTTCGTTTGGTTTTTAGGTAGATTTATCTAATAAATTATTAAGAAGAAAAAAAAAAGATCAGAGAGGAAAGAAAAGAGAAAAAGTAAATTAAAATTTATTTATTAAACATTATTTATTAGAATTTATTACTATTTTATTAGAATCAAGATATTTTTATTTTTTAATATTTGACACTGTCACATTTAATATTGACATTTTATTATTCACATTCTTCTTGTAATTGTTCAATTTAATAAAGAAAATGGTGTTTGTTTTTAGATATAAATTTTATACTTCTTAATTAGTTTATGAATGGGATTGTAGATTAATTTTTTTATTTTTATTTTTATTATATTAGAGGTGTGATTATCCAAATTCAAATTTATTCGAAGAAAATAATTTAGCTAGATTAGAGATATATTTGACCTCAGATATCTAATGAAGACAAATTCTCAAAAGCAATTTTTATATGGCATGCAATTTGGGTGAAAAGGCTAATATGAATATACAAACACAAAAACTTGTTGACTTTTAAACAATGCAATCACTCCTATAAACGATTAAAAGAAGCAAGATTTATTCAAATTTACAAGAAACAGACACCAAAACCTTTCAATTCCAAAGTTCCAGTCAAAATTAAGTTGGTGTTTCTCTAAATAGCTTCAAGGACAATTGTTCATAGGGATATATAAATGTGCCGACACTACTAATACATCTAGCAAGGAAAATAAAATAACAAATGAAAAAAATATAAAAAGTGAAATCAAAGTGAAATTACTGACCATAGCAAAGGAGGTGATTCAGGTGCTGGATTGAGCTGTTTTGCCTACAAACTCTAACCAGGTAATTTTTTTAGAAATTCTGCGATGAATGGTTGAAATGCTCCTGGATTGAAAGACAAAGCTAAGGGAAGCCCAAAAAAATGATTAGTTGAAATGGATAAAGAAATTGAAAAAATATAATCGTATCAAAATGTTTGAGAATTGGTGATTGTATCACAGTGAGTACAGTGAATTCGCTTAGTGACTCAATTTTTTTTATCTTATATGGATGAAGATAAATAAATAAAAATGATCAAAACAAAAAAACAGAGAAAACAACAATATAAAAAGAAAAAGGTAGAGCAATAGGTACCAAAGCAGAGGCTTCCTGGAACAATTTGCACCTGTGTAGAGCATATTACATGCATTAGTAATGGAGAAAACTAAAAAAAAAAAAAATAATTAAATCTAATAAAAAGTAATAGTTCTTTAAAGGACTAACTCTTTCATACCCACAAAATTAAATTACTTGAATAACTTTGACACTATTGAAGAAGTGACAATTTATACAAACAGCTTGCCCGGCCAATGTTTTATTTATTTATTTTTTATTTTTTTAAACCTTGCCCAACGTTACAATCAATCAGAATCTTTTCATAAAAAAAAATCAATCAGAATCTAATAGTTATAACAGCTTGACCAAGTCAAAAAAAAATTGACCCATTTATCCAACTAAAAATTCAAAATAATAAATCTAGCAATTATCCTCAAATTCTACCCATTATTTATCTGTCATAGTAATGCAAAATATATATTTAGTATTGTTCTAAGAATTGGCTTCCTAATTTATCTGGTTATTCTCTCCAAAAAGAAAATTGTTTCTTCCCTCATTCTCCCAAAATAAACAGATCTTCCCCGAAAAAAGAGATTCTCACCAAAAAAAACCTCCATGGTTTCATACTTCCATACCCCACGCCAGATCTGAAAAAATTTCAGGCCTTCATGCCACCACACCCATGCCAAGATCTGAAAACATCCATTCACACACCATGCAAGGATTCTTTTATTCTCTTGCTATTAAAAGTAAAAATATGAAAGGAATGGTATATATGACTGGATGAAAAAGGTAAGTTGCAGCATAGACTAGTGACTGGGAAATTATCAAGTATCTAAGCTTGCAGCATAAACATAGGAATGGTTTTGTATCTTTATTAATTTGTCAATTATCTAAGCTTGATGTTCATGGTTGGAGCCACTTTTAATTGGTACTTGGTCATTTCTATGCAATGCAGGGTGCAGGTGAAGCAATTGGAAAATCCAGAGACAGTTTTCGAAACAATCATTGGCCTTGGTGTTTGAATGGCGGAACATGGTCTTATCCACTGTGACTTCAATGAATTCAACATTATGGTATGCACATGAGGCGCTGATTGGTGCCGTAGTTTGCAAGTTTGGGATTCTGTTATGTTATCACCATATGCTGTTATTATTTATTTATTACTTCCCCTTTCTTACTTCTCAACATTCTTTTATTTTATTATAGTTTTTTCATACAAGATTTTACACATTCATTAGATGGCTATAATATTTTTCGTACCATAGTTTCTCTTTCAGCCTCCTTGTAATCATTTTGGGCTGGCTATGCTTTTAGATTGATGATGATGAGAAGATCACCATGATTGATTTTCCACAAATGGTTTCTGTATCTCATCAGAATGCTCAAATGTAAGTCAATCTCTTTGTCCACACATTTGAATGCTTTATATATATATATTTCATAAATTTACCTGGCTTATTTATGTTATCTGATTGCCATAACTGATAGACATAAAATTTTCCTATCGTCTAATATGTATTTAAATTGTAATAAGTTTTTATTTTCAGGTATTTTGATCGTGATGTTGAATGCATCTTCAAGTTTTTCTGCAAGAGGTCAGTGTTTTGGTGCAAGTATTGAAACTTTATAACCTTCTTGGTTGACTGGGGTTACTTTTATGCATCTGAGTGTTATCCTATGAAATTTATGAAACTCTTTAAATGTATTTCTTGGAGAACCTACAACAAGATGCCTTTTCTTTCTCTTGATTATACAGGGAATGTGAAAAATAGTTGGTTTTGTAAAGTTTCATTTATAGACATTGTAGAGTTCCAATATATTCTGATGAGTATATTCAAAACCTTATTTACCTACCAATCTATATTTAGCCAAGTAACTTAGGTTAATGAGTAAAGGGCATGTATAAGGGATAAATAGAAGTTCAGTTGTCATATTTAGTTTTTTCTGATGAATTTTTAGTAAGGGAAACACTATGAATTTCATCCAGAAAATAGACAGCTATGGATGGTGCCGTTTGGTCTCCATATGCTTGTCAACTTACGCAGCAAAGACATTGACAGGGGGGAACTATGTTTGTTGTTTTAGTAATGTAGGTTGAATCTGTGGTTGGTATTCTTGGTGCATTGACACCCAAAGTTCTAATAAAGAGTAGCTTTAACTTTTGAGTTATGGGTTTAATTTCATTTATTGAAATGCTTTTCTGGAATGAGAAGTTGATGCTAATGCCCATTTCCATTGGGAGTTGAATATTTCTTTTTGGGTCTAAAATTTTGTTTGTAGTTCTTACATCCACCAACTACTTTTGCGCAGGGTTGACATTGGTGACTTATCTAGCTGTTTGCACTTTATTAGAACTCATTTCAATGTGGAACTTGACAAGGATTGAAGTTCATCTATGCAACTTGGTGTCCCCTGAGGCACCTCGACTCACTCTTGCTTTTTACAACTAGGGCCTTGTGAGCATTTTCTTTTTCTTTTGCCAGGAGTTACAACTTTATGTGGTCTTGTCCTATAAATAAGAAATCATTCCCCATTTCTTGAATGCTACCTGTTATATACTGTATCACAACTATACTTCTTATCTTATTCATACTGGAACCGGGTATAATAGAGATATGCTAAGAGACTTTCTCCATTATCTTTTACATGAGTTGATTATCTCATTAACTTTGAAGTTGATGTAAGTTGTTGGAATGGAGTTCAAAATTAAGCCTGCAGTTAAAGTTGAAAGTTTAATAGAGTTTGAAGTGCTATGTCAAAGAGTTTTGTTTGATAGAGACTATTAAAATAGCAATATTGTCGAACGTCCTTACTATATATATACAACTCTAAACTTAGCTTTGTCAGTGGGAGCTGAATACATCTTGATGAGGGCATGTGATTAATTTCGAATGAGAATGAACTGATTTTCTATTGGACAAGTATTTATCGCCCTGGTGATGGATAACTTTTTATACCCAGTCTCTGCATTTGGTTCTCATTTTTTTGTCTATCAATTGGTCTGGTATCCGGTACTACCTAAAGGATAGTCAATTTTCTTTTTTAAAGTTTTCTACTTAATAATAATAATAATTATTATTATCTTTGTTGAAGAAATAAAAAATCATCATCCAACACTCATTGCAAAAGAAATGTTATTGTCAACGATGGTAAATGGAGAGGAAAATTATTTTTTTGACAATTTTTTTTTTTTGCGTTTTTACCAATGAAAAGACTTTTGTCGCTAAAACTCTTTTTCGACGATTTTTTTTCTTTTTGCCGACAAAAATATTTGTTGTTATAAAATTCATAAAACTTTTATATAAATTGCGCACATATTTAGCGACTAAATTATTTTGCCTTTAAAATTTATTGATGAGGAAATTTACATCGTCAAAAAAGATATTTAGCGACGAAATTATATTTTCTCAGCCGAAACTCTTTGTCGACGAATTGCTTTTTTTCGTCGGTAAAGGTTTAAACAATTTTGTCGCCAAATAAAACCTTTCGCCAACAATTCACTAACTTTTTGACGACGAAAACATTTGCTACTAAAGAGATTTGGCGGTGAAAGACTTGTCATCGGAAAAGGTATTTAAAGATGAAATAAAATTTCATCCCTAAAAAGCTTGGCTGACGATTTTTTTATTTTTGTCGGTAAAACTTTTTCCAGACGCTCCATCAGTGATGGAAATACCTACGAAATAAAATCCGTCGCTAAATCTTTTGGCGACCAAAAAATCATCTTTAACGACAAAATAGTTTTATCACTAAAAGTAATATCTCTTGTGGTGAAATGTGGAACCATTGTCTATATAAAAAGCTGCTGTCTGCACGACAAAAGTCATTCATACTGAAACAGTGAATCATTCTTAGGGCCATGAGGACGCAATTGATCCAACTTCACTAAAGCAACGAAACCACGACCAAAATTATGCGGGTCGTAACACCAATATCACCAAACGCAAGCAAACTGCCTCTAATTCATACTAGCAAGAACTAGCCAGGTACCCCGTGTGAATAAATTGGCCAGATCACCACCAATGTCTATTTCTTTTTTTTCATTGTTAAAACATAAGGGAAAGTTTCATTGAAACACAAATAGCGAGCAGGCATTCATTGAGCTCAAACGCTATCTGATTCAAGTCCCACTATTCTCTAGCCGTCAAGTCGGCGATGAGCTATTGCTATATCTCGCAACAACTCCTACGGGCAGTAAGGGCTGTATCCTATGTCGTATAATATTGTACTACATAAGCAAGGCTTTAACCGAAGCTAAACTAAAGTACTCGCGCATAGAAAAGCTGATAGTGGCACTTCAACAGCAGCACAAATACTCCACTTTTATTTCTACGCCCACGTCATGAAGGTACAAAGTACCCATTACGCCACAATCTTCTCGAACCCTATCTACCAGGCATGTTGGTACGGTGGTCTATCGAGTTAGGTTAGTTCGATATGCATCATGTCTCCCAAATAGCTATCAAAAGTCAAGTCATAGCCGATGTCATAGCTGATTTGACACCACCTCAATCACCACAAACAATGTTACCCTTTAGACAATGCATGTAGATGGGTCTTCATGCTCACATGGTTCAGGCGCAGGCATTATACTTATTCCATCATAACCAGTCGACCTTTTTCATTTTGTAGGTATACATGAAGAATGAGCCTTACCCTCGTCAGCTGTACCAGTTTAGACAATAACGGTTATATATTAGAAGATCTACTAATGATCACGGCAGGAGTATAACTCCTACATTTGACATAAGTTTTTTTTTTTTTTTTTTTCTAAATTGATCTTCCCTGATTTATTACTGCCTCACATGTGTTGATTTATTGTGGATTACCGATGGGTAATATTATGATACAGTCAAGTTCGACTAAGTTGCTACTAGCTAAAGTTGTATTTTGAACATTTATGGGATCTTATAAGTTTTTGAAAAATATGTTTATGTAATTTTTGAATATTTTGTAGATTTTATGCTAACTTTGAAATATTTTGTTAATAAAAATAAAAAAAATAAAAAAATCAATAACTTGTTGACATTTGTTATTGTTATAGTTTCAGATTCCTACGTGTCTCGTTTGGTTACTGTAAAACTGAGTGAGAATTTGAAATTCTCTGAGAAAGTGAAGCATTTCTTTGTTTAAGTAATTTTTAGAAGAATTTTCACCCAAAAAAAAGTAATTTTTAGAAGAAAATTTTGGGCCCTAAGAAAAACTAATTCTCACAATTTGGGAAGTATGATGGAAACTGGAATGTGGTTCCTTCCAAAAATATGTTATTTTGAGATTCCCTAGAAAACTAGTTCTATATATATTTTTAAAGACAAATTTGTCCTCAATTTTAAAACACAAATTAAATAATTTACTAGTACGTGAGTTTCTTTCAAAGTTTTAACACTTTCCAAATGAAATCTAGCTAAGATTTTGTCTAGTTGTGGTTATTTTTATTTTAGTTTATTAGTTTGGAGGATTTTGTAAGGTGGTTGAAAATTGTTATTATATTGTATAGTTAATTTATAATTTTTATGTTGGATATAGTTATTTTTGAGGAAAACTACACCCAGACTCCTGGAAGTTTAATGAAATTACAGATAGTATCTCAGTTTTGAAAAATAATGGTTTCCTTCTCTGACGTTGGTGGATTTTCATTACAATTAACAGAGCAAATGCAAATTTATCTCTGTACATTTTCTAAACACACAGAGCAGAAGAAACCAAGGCGTCCCCTCTATCAAACCATTTCCCCATATGAGAAACTTATCTCCTTTTCATTTCCCTCTGGAAAAGTTGGCTCAGATTGAAGCTTTTCGCAAAGAATGGGTTGTTTGAATGCTACAAGGAATTGATCGATCAGAAAATGGGCTTGATGTCCAGAGGTGATGGTTTTTTAATGATTTAGCATCATTGTGTTTTGCTTCTTTTGCTTTTGCTTTCTTTCTCGATTTGCTGCCTAATATCCCATGGAAAAAAAAAAAAAAAAAAAAAGCTTTTGTCTTAAATTCTGCAAGTCAATCACAATTGACTCTTTTTTTTCTTTTTCCTGTAAACTGGTGGAGGGTGGTGGGTAGAGGTATTGGAATGGAGCTGACTGGTTAATCATGTAGGTTTATGGGTGAAGCAGCAAGATCATTATTTTTGTGCCTCTGATTCCTTTTCCCCTAAAATTTATGTGCCTCTGATTTCTGTAAACTGGTGGAGGGTGGTGGTAGAGGTTAAAGTTTATGTACTTGTGATTTCTTTTCCCCTAATATTACCCTCTGGTATATTTAGAATGTATTCCGTTATATGAAACACCCCAATATTTGAAACACTACGAGAAAGGTTGTTTACCTTAGAAGGGAAAATATCATCTAGATCTCCTATATAGTTTACCATTATTTTACAATAAATTTTCGTAGTTTGAAACATTTTAAAAATAGTCTCCATCGAATATTATCATAGAATTTCATAGAATTATTTAACACTTTTTTTTAGCTGGCAAGTGTAAAAAACTATTAATATTATCATAGAATTTCATCACTCCTTAATTTTTAGGCCTAATAGACTTCCAGGGCTTTGTATATTTAAAACATACATTTTGAAAATTAACTGTACTCCAACAATTTTTTCTCTCCCATGTGACATGAAAATGACTGAAATTCTTTTTAGAATTAAAAATTTTTTTTTGAAAAATATGCAATAGTTTTCTCTCTTTCTCTCTCCTCTCTTTCCCTTCCTGTTTTTCTCTCTCATCTCTCTATCTCTATTTGTTTAATACTCTAAAATATCTAAATTTATAAATATATTTTTCATTGCAAAAAAAAATATTAATATGATTTTAATTTAATTTAAAATTTTGAGATTAATAAAAGTAAGAAAATAAAAATGTACATCCATAGTAGTAATAAAATAACCCAAGAAACAAAGTTGAACCATAAATAAAAAAAAAAAAGCATAATAATTTTCAAAACTAAAAAATAAATAGATTGGCACAAAGTTTCATTCAAATGGCTTGGCAATGAAACTTCATTTACAAATTTATATATCTACAAAGAAGAAAGAGAAAGTAAGGGAGGTGAAAAAGGCAAAAGATGAGTTGAAAAAATAAAAATTAAAGGGTTTTTTGCAAAGAAGACAGTGTATTTAATTTTTTAGTTAAAATAGTTTATTTTTATTTTTATTATAATATATTATAATGCACTATTTTTTATCCATGCTAATAAAAATATTACAGAAATTTATTAGATTACCATATAATAGATATTTGTTATAAATATTCAATTACCATTTTATTTTTTTTCTATTTAATTTAATATAAATTTGTTAATAGAAGAGATCATACTGAAATGTTTTAAACTACAAGGTTTACCATGAAATATGGATAAACCACAAATGTGTAAATCATATTTTTCCGTTTATACATACTCATCATCCTAAGCATCGTTGAAAAAGAGGGTGAAGACAACACATTGATAAGATAGAGAAGAAATGGGAGAGCATCGGATTCTTTAAAGGTTGTGGATGTTGGAGGAGGGTGAGAGAGAAAGGGAAAATTTTCAAAATGACATGAACTTCCCTTGATACGTGACCTGCAAGTAAGCGAAACTAACATAACATAAATGGAATAATGAAAAGGATCAAACATTAAGCATTAAACTGCAAAGAAAAAAATCAAAGTGAAGTATGTAAAAGACTCAAAAAATAAAAGAAAAAGTACCCTCTATTCTTCCCTTTCCTTTCTTTCTGTCATTTCCATAGGAAAAAATTAAGTAACAATTTAATCTCCTCCATTTTTTATGAATGAATCCCATAAACACACAAATCTATCTTTCCAAACAAGAAGTTAATCAAAAAAACTAAAGTTCAAATGAATCGGTTAGTTTTAACATATTAGATCACCAAGAAAAGCTAAAAGCCTATATGTTATGGTATTGATTTGTGGCAATAATAGCCATATTGTTCTTTTACCTGCTGATTAAGATCGAATAAATTCTACAGTTATAACTCACAAGGTTGATGGATTTTGTAGCCTAAATTACACCCTTTCTGACCATTGCCATTTTTCCAAAGCTTTTCAAACTCCTGACTTGTTAGCAAGGCCTCCATTAGGCTCATGTCTAAGTGTTTTTTTAAAAAAAAAACCTCGCAATTGTAAGTCAAGAAAGTACCACATCTTGTTGAGGTTACCAAAAAAAACAAAAGATTTAGTTGGAGGGTGCTCCTAAGGAGTTTACTATATTGGTCAATGTATTTCACTTGGCTGCACTTCCAAGATCATTTATATGGTGCTTGGTGTCAATATGATACAATCACAAACGTCCAAAGCTTATTTCTAGTAAGGGTAGGTAAAACCAATACAAACCATTTAAACTGAATTTAACCTCTGCTTTTGATTTGGTTTATTATGGAAAAAAAAAATGTAACTAACGGTTTGGTTTGCGGTTCGGATGATTTTCAAACTGAACCAGCCCAAACCGCCTACTAATAAATAATATATTGTTAATATTTTTATTACTAATGATATATAGTTTTTATGTTTAGAATGTGTTATGCAATTTTTAGTTTATATTGTATTATTTTTTAATTTAGACTTTGAACTGTAATATTTTTAGTTTGAACTTAGTACTATAATATTAAAATTAGTTTGGACTTTTGGAGTTTGGACTATATTATTAAATTATGTTTGGACTATAGAATCAAATGATGGATCATTAGTTTGTATTTTAATTGGAGTTTTGGACTCTAATATTTAGATGAATAATTGAATTGATGATTCATTAATTACAATGTTATTTAACTTTTAGTTAGTTTTTAATTTATAATATAAATGAAAGTGCAATGGAAAATGGGTTGCAAGCCTGCAACAATAACAAATACATCAAAATCCAAACCGTTCAACCGAACCAAACTAAACTGTTCATGAATGGTTTGGCTTGAGTTGTTCTAATAGTTTGGTTTGGTTTGTTAATAAACGAAACCGCCAACTACAATTTGGTTTGAATTTTTACGAAAAAACTGCACAAACTAGACTGCGACCACCTCTAATTTCCAATGTGGCCGACTATTAGAATATGAAGCAATGAGTCAAGAATACGAAGCAACCTAGAGATTTTTATTTTTTTTTATCTAAATAGAATATAAGGGAATATTTAATCTAAAATTCAACTAAAAATTCTATAATGGATGTAAGCAATATATATTTTTTAAACCTGAAAAAAAATTTGATAATATTTTTGAAATTTAAAAGTTCAAATTTTATTCAAATTAAACTTTAAAAGAGATGAATTATATCAATCTCACCATTTAATTCTAATTTCACAGTAGTTAAATGATAAAAAGTTAATTATTAAAGAAAAAAAAGCTTATTTACACCTAGTCTTCTAATCTTTAAAGTGTGTGACAATTTGTTTTTTAACCTTTAAAATTGTTGACCTTGTCCTCAATTAACTCTAGACGTTTCTCCTGTGATTGCAGTTTTTGTCTTCTCCAGACTCCGCCGAATATATGCCTGTAAAGGAGCAAAGATGAGGTAAGAACTCCTTTGGCACCAGTATGGTACTTGTAAAAGGGACTCCAACGCTCAAGTCAATACCACTCAGAGAGAAATTTAGAGACTTCTGTGTGTAAAATGGAAAAAGATCCTTACCTTTCTACTTCTCATTCTATTTACAGGTCATGTGATGTGATAAGCAAGACTAAAGGCCTTCTACGTCACATGTTCTAACTATTCTCTAAACGTATGGAACTGTAGTTGGGCACATGATGATGACATAGTTAAATGTGCATATCATGTTCTGACAAGTTATAACTTTTATTCCTTTGGACACTTGTAGGAGTGTATAGACCACCTGAATTAAGTTCGGTATGAATTGCCTAGGAACAGACAGTCTCGGATTTATGCAAGTAAGAAGTTCTTGTTTTCCCGTCTATGGGAAATGGGAGAGTATCTTTCTCGGCCCTTGGAAACTCCAGTAGAGAGTTCCAAGAGCAAAAATTGTCGTCGCAGTCTCCTTTGTTTTAAAAAGGTCAACCTCGAAATAAAGCCTCAGAAACTAAACTTCCAACTTATGATCCGAGCGTGTATTCTCATAATGGAAATATAGTTCACAATTAGCCCCTCACTCCATGAAGTGAGTCCTCACTTTATGGAATAGTACGGAAACAAGTTAGGAATTTGGTACTCATACCACAATTGAAGAATTCGGCTGAGCCGTCGAATCATTATTTTCTAGCCATCCACGTGTTGTGTTGGCGCTGATCTCAATTTGAAATGATGGCTTTTATTGAAATGCCTCATTTTTCATGTTGATATGAACTGTCTCCTTTGCTGACCATCGATCTCAGGGTTTTTGGTTTAACCTTGGCTACTCACTTGCCTATATATGCTTTCATCCTTCCTTTTTCCTAATTTTTATATTATTCTTCCATTGAAATTTCTTAGAGCCTTCACATAACTTTGCAACTTTTCTTCTCATAACTCAAAAGTTTTAATGTCAACTCTACAGACCTTCTGCACCTAGACTCATTGCCCTCGAAAAGCTCAGCTTTGCATTGCGGTTGCTGCTTTCCTTCACTGTGATTTCCTTTCACCTTCTTTTGTTTCTGGGAGTGTCTTTATCCCTATTTGCACCTAGATACCTTGCCTTTGAAAAACTAATCTTTGCACTATGGTTGCTGTTTTCCTTCACTATGAATTCCTTCCAAGCCTTCTTTCATTTCTTGGAGTGTTTTTCTCCCTGACTGTATTCTTTGAACTCGAGTCAGTTTCTTCCTCCTTTGATTTCTTTTTTTCTTGTTCTAAATACGAAAAGTTGTTTTTCGTACT
The DNA here is from genome assembly GCA_003254975.1 of Ochetophila trinervis. Classification (NCBI taxonomy): domain Eukaryota; kingdom Viridiplantae; phylum Streptophyta; class Magnoliopsida; order Rosales; family Rhamnaceae; genus Ochetophila; species Ochetophila trinervis. The sequence goes on from QANX01000351.1 coordinate 190,009, forward strand.
TTTCCTCTCATATTTCTTCCATTAAGTCATAGCAAATCAGGTGTTTTAGCATGTCTGCTCACTTTTCATATTTTTCTATCAGTTCTTTTTTAGACTTGATGATAAAAGGCTTATCCTTTCTCATCGAATCCATAGGGGGGTCTCTTGATGAATCTGAAAAGCCAATGGGGTTCAGAGGGATCTGAAACTCTTAAGGCTTCCATTCCTTTAGCTAACCCTTCTACCAAAATTTTGCCACGTGTACAGTTCGAAATGTCCAAATCATTAGTTGTCCAACCTTCTAATAACCCCATTGAAAATGCTTGTTCGGAGAAACAACTAATGGTTACTTCAACATCTTCTTTTGAATTGTTTCGTTCCAAGAAACCTTCTACCCATTGTAGGAAATATCAACCTAAACAAAGTTTGACCCAGTACTCTTCAACCATCAATTCTCACTAGGCCTTACAAAAATTCTTAACGAGTATCCTTACTTTGGAAATGTCATAGTTGACTTTCCTCAACCCCAAGAATGTGTCTTTTCTGTCTAAAAGGGCCATTCGTGCTTTCATGAGCTACCCATGAAACTCAGCCTTCACTTTCCCATTCATCCAGTCATCCATGAGTTTCTCTTCTATTTTGACCTGGCTCGTATCCATCTTATGCTCAATTGTTGGAGGATTCTTCTTAGACTAGTCGTCTTGTCTAAGATTCATCACAATGTTGTAATCCTCAACCTAAATCTTCATTTCTACTCCCTCATAAAAAATAGTGATGAATCATGTCGCTTCACACTCACCACCAGAAGAGAAAAACTCATTTTAGATACTTAATCATGCGATAAGGGTTTGCAGACAAGGTTTTTCGTCATTCAAAGTGCTTGGGGATTCCGAACCCTAATGACTTCGATACTTAACCCTAACCACTTAGCATTAGGAATAGTTGGAACCTTGGATTTGGTAAGAACAAATGTGTTTCGGTCTGTTTCTCCATTGTGCTTTATTAACGTGCTCTGTTCTTTTTTTTTTTATGATCGCCAGGCTCCTACCAAAATATCCTTAGATAAAAGGGTGACTGGGATCCTTGGACAAATCGAAAACTTGAGCCTCAAGTAAATTTTGACTCCATAGGCCTTTGTAGAAGCAAGGCTTCATCCTCATCCGAACTCATTCCAACAAGTATCCCCCTTTCTAACCCGTCTAACAATTTAGTAGTTTCCAAGTTGGACTTTTTAAACTTTTGTGTCCAAACATATTTTGGTCTTTATCCTGACCACTGGACTCACATTTGGAAAAACTTGCCTCCTGATATTGTTGACACCATGGAGAATAAAACCATTGTACCTGCTTGACTCACTGCTGATGAGTCTTAGAAAAAGTTAGTAAGGCTAGAAGCCATAAGAAAGAAGAAAAGGAAAGCATCAAAGGCGCATATAGCAGTTGTCGAGGTACCCAAACTAGACCGGCCAAAGCCTCCCAGAAGCAAAAAGAGGTGGTGCGTAGAGAAAATGGCAAAACACCCGAGGTCAGACCTGAAGCAAATGACATTAGAGTTTCTGAACCTAAACCTCCTGCTAAAAGGGGTAAATGCACATTGTCTATTCAGTCCGAGAGTCAAAACTAGATCATTTGCCAACTGAGCTACCCTCTGAACTTCACCTTCTAGAGATCCCACCACAGCATAGTTTAAATAATGGCAAAAACAATCACTCTAGCTAACGCGAAGAGATTGAGGACTCAGCTATGATGTGCTTCATGGTTAACAACTTTCACTTAGTTCACATGCCTTTTTTCCATTTCACCTTTCTTATATAAACCTTCCCTTACTCTTTTTATTTGCATGATTCATGGCCTAACAGAATCTGATTCTGTCCGAAAAGAAGCAGTTTAAGGCCATGAAAACCATAAAATCACTTATAGCCGATAAAGATGAGTTGCTCCACAAAGTGAGCGAACTCGAAGAGCATTCCACTAGGCTAAAAGGTGCTCTGCAAGATGCCGAATGAGCTTTTCAATTCTTCTGAAGAGCCTTTACCAATCGAGCCTTGCAGTTGAAGGAAGCCATCAAAGTCATCGTTTCTCTCAAAGCCCAAAAGCATGAATGGGAGGAAAAAGAAAAAGATTAGTTTAGACAGCTCAATGCCTTTCGGATTGAACTAGAAAAGGTCACCTTTAAAGGTGAGAGATAAGAAAAGCTTGAAAACATGTTTAGGAAGCAGATGACCAAGTACAAAAAAGACAAATGTTGAGCTAGACAAATGGGGGGTTTGTCTATTAGTTAATGATCGCATCAAATTTTGGCACTGTTCACACAATTAATTAATTCAAATATAATCATAAACTAATCATAATTCTGAAATACCTAGAATCAACGTGATCTAAATCAATTCAGAAAAGCATTAATAACAATAGGAACCAACAATAAACAAGTCCAACAAACATTGTAAAACTTTAATATACTATGTGTTCTCCTAAGAAATTAACAAAAACTTGATTTGCAATTGTCAAATTCAAAGTGCTACTAATCATTAAAACATTCAATACAATTGAACTCTAATTAGCAATTATCCAATTCAAAAGTAATTATAATGGATCCGAATTATAATCAAAAGAAAAATGAATAGAAAACAAATAAAATGGAAAAACACAAATTGAATAATTAAACTTGAATTAATACATATAAACCTTGTTTCACACATTATAATTTAGTAACGAACAATACTCCTACCCAAGAAATAAAACTAGCTACTCATCTTCTTGTTAGAAATCTCAATTTTTGTATTATTTTTCTACCAAAAAAAGCTACTCCTTTACAAAATAGCTAAGAAAATATTTAAACTAAAAGCTAGGGCTAAAAGCCAACACAAAAAAGCATATTTTTCGGCCAAGATTCACGCCAGCCCAGACGCCTGGCACTGCGCCTGGGCTCCACTCCTGGGCTCAACGCTAGCTGCTGGAAACCACTAGCCATGCACTTGGCACAAAGCCTGGGCTCTTCTGCCTTGTTACTTTTAATTACTGTTTTGCCATTTTTCTTCAAATTTCCTTTCTTCAGATCAAAATCACCTAAAATATAAAAAAATACATATTAACCTATTTTAAATCAATAAAACATGCTTAATTCAAATATTGAGTTACATAAAACGTATATAAATTATGATCTATCAATGAGAGATGCGAAAAGCTTGAAAACATGCTCAGGAAGCAGATGATCAAGTGTAAAAAGTTGGTGGAGAGGAATTTTTGGGTCCACACAACCCGAGAGTTTCACGATGCCACTGTGCTAAGGCAGAACTTTTTGAGCCTAGCAAACAAAGAGAGGAAGTCATTCCAAACGGAAGACATCTCTTCGGATGAGAGCGTAGGATCCAATAGTGAAGATGACGAAGCTTATGTCAGCTTCAAGCTGTTGGGGAGACTTATACCCAACCCCCAAATGTCGAAGAGCCCCCCAGTGTCAAAGAAATTCTAAAGCTTCATCCCTTCGAGCCGAAGGTCATTAATGTCAATTGTCAAATAGTTGAAGACTAGGATTTTATTACTTTTTGTCCTTTGTTAATTTTGTTGCTGTTGTGTTTTTTAATAGCCTCTTTGTTAGGCTATCTGATGTAATCCTAGCTTGGAAGCCAATTTCAATGAATTCTACAACTTTTACCTCAATCTTTATGTGCTTCAAAAATTATTCGAGTGTTAAGTCTCCAAATAAAATTTTGTTTTAGATTAACACTTAGAAAATTTTAATAAGTTATCCCTATAGAAAAGATAACCTTCCCAACCTTTTATTCTGAGTAATGGTCCAGATTGTTTTGTTTAGGTTGGACTCAATTGTTTAGGTGTTAACATGACCCCATGAATTGAGCGAAGATCAAAGAAGCACTTATTCACAATAGTTTAGGAGGTACTTTGTCCGAACCTTTAATAGTTTCGGGGGCGTCACAAATCAAACCAGATAGTTTGGGTTAAGCCTTGTTTGATAAGGCTAGAGACCTATATATTAAGGCCAGAAATTAATTCTCGGATACAACTTCTTAAGATTCTTTAAAAAGAAGATGATTTAAATCGTCGATGACTCGGATCTGCAAAATTTCAACAATAATCTTAGTACAATGAGTATATAAATGAAATTCAATCATAATATGTATTACCCCTGCGCCTCTCTCCCCCAAAAAAAGGTGGGAATTAAAATCAAATAACACTTTTTGGAAAAATAAAGACAAGAACTAATTAAAGAAGGAATTAGGGTGAAAAATCCATAAGTGTTATGAATTCTAGCTTCTCGGTATTTTTCCATCTTTGTCTTGAAGCTTATATATGCATAGCCAAGGTATAGTTATGACTAAGTAAGGCCTTTCCCAATTTGGTTTGAGCTTTCCTGCATTCATTTCTTGAGTGTTATGGAAAACCTTCCTCAAGACAAGCTCTCTCACTTTAAAACTCCGAGGCATGACTGAAGAGTTGTATTGCTGAGCTGCCATCTATTGATACTGCCCAAGGTGAATTGCTACAACCTCCCTTTGTTCTTCTGATTTTTCGAGGGCCTACTTCAATATCTGATCATTTAGATGGAGCAGGTTTCCTCTAGTCTGGATCGTAAACTTGGAAACTTTTCTAGTAAGACCGTCTTTGTTCTATAGACCAAGGAAAAAGAAGTTGTGCTTGTTGGTTCCCTTATGGTTGTCATGTACGCCCAAAGCACTCATGGTAGTTCCTCAGCCTATTTTTCCTTTGCCTCTTCAAGTCTCTTCTTCAAAGTTTTCAATAATGTCTTGTTGATTGCCTATACATATATGTTGCCTTGAGGATGCCTTGGTGTAGAGTATCAGATTTCAATATTCCATGTTAAACAAAAATCCTTGAATTTCTAACTGATAAACTGGGATCCGTTGTCTGCCACTATAATCCAGTAAACTCCAAACCTGGTCACGATACACTTCTAAACAAAAGTAACAACATCCAAGTCTTTTATATTAGCATAAGACTCTCTTCCACCCATTTCAAGAAGTAATCTGAAGCTACAAAAATGAATTTATTTTTCCCAAGTGCCTGAGGAAGGGGTCCAACAAAGTCTAGCCCCAACTAAATGAATGACCATAGACTAGAAACAAAAGTTTGCTCATTTGAAAGGACATGATGTACGGGAGCAAATTTTTGACACTTCTCACACTCTCAAGCATACCGCTCAGAATCTTTTACCATGGTAGGTCAAAAATAATCATCATTATTTTCTTCAACAAAGATCTTCCTCTAGAATAATTTCCACAAAACCCCTCATGATTTTCAGCCATCACCTTCAGTATCGAGTGCGAGACAATACACCTAAGCTAAGGGCTCAAGAAGGATCTTTTGTATAACTACGCTCCGAACATGCAGTACTGTTCCGTCTTGGATATGAGTTTTCTTACTTCGGACTTATCCCTCAGACATTTTATGTTCACTATGTAATATGTTATCTCTTGAATCTAGTCTGGATCTTCTTCTTAAATCATATTGAATTCTGGCAACACAATGCTTCACTTTTCAAGGATCACCATAGGTTTTGACCATTTCCTTCCGTATGTACATTGGAGGCCATGTTAGCTAGTGCATCGGCATGGCTATTCTCTTCTCTTGACAGCTATTGTGATTCTACTTTCTTAAAATCACACCACCTCTTTTGCTTTCTTCAGATATGCTACCATAGTTGGATTTTTAGCCAAATAAGTTCCATGTATCCAATTTACCACTAATTGAGAGTCTTTAAAGACCTTCATTGAGGTGGCACTCATTTTTTACCAAACACAACCTTGCTAATAAAGCCTCGTACTCAGCTTCATTGTTTATGGCTTGAAAACACAGTGAATGCTCAAGTAAATCTGTGACCGGGCTTTAATAATATCCCTACTCTACAACCTCGAGCATTAAAGTACCAATCAATATAAATGCTCCACTTTGACTTATATATTTCTGCCTTCTTTTGGGCCTACTCAGATCCCATAATGAACTCAACAATGAAGTCTGCTAAAACTTGATATTTAATGGTTGTTCAAGTCATATATCACATATCATACCGGCTCAAATGCGTTGCTCATAATGCCCATCTTCTAGCCAAGACGGGTTTATAGATGATTCCTTGGAGTGGGTATGTTGTTACCACATTGATAGTATGACTTTGAAACTAAAGCTTTAATCTTCTAGCCGATAGGACCAAGGCATACAACAACTTCTCTAAATGGGAGTACATGGTCTCAGCATCTTGTAGAACTTTACTAACGTAGAAAATTGGGCTCTAGTCTCTGCCTTCATTTTGGATCAATAAGGAACTAACGGCATTCGAGACTGATTGGTATAGTTGTAGAATATTTCCCTCATCCGGCTTAACCAAGATTAAGGAAGAGCCGACATTGCTTTTAACTCTTGAAAAGCTCCACTCAAAATTGTTATTTCTTTTTAGCACATTGAAAAAATTGTGGCACTAATATGAGGACCTCGAGATAAACCTACTCAATTCCACTATTCTTTCATTCAACCTATGTATATCTTTCTTGCACCATTGAGAAGGCATATTATTCAATGCCTAAATCTGATCCAAATTAGCTTCAAATCCTCTCTAAATCACCAAGTACCCTAAGAATTTTCCTAATGAGACTCTGAAGGTATACTTTATTGTGTTCAGCTTCATTTGGTACTTCTCGAACAGGTCAAAAGTTTGCTTCAAGTGCTCAAGGTGATATTCGGTTGTCAATGATTTCATCAACATATCATCACTGTTAACCTCCATTGTATTCCTAATGAACTCTTTAAACATCTCGTTGTCTAATCTCTGATATACGGCTCCTACATTTTTATGTCTGAATGGCATGACCTTGTAGCAATATGTTCTCCTTTCTGTCATAAATGAGGTCTTCTCAAGGTCAGTGCATTAGTATTTGGTTGTACCCTGAGAAGGCATCGAGGAAACTCATCATTTCATGCCCTTTCATAGAATCTACAAGTTGATTAATGATCGGAAGAGGAAAACTATCTTTTGGTAGGCCTTGTAGATCTGTAAAGTCAACACACACCCAATTCTTCCCATTTTTTCTTTCTTTTTGACGACTACTGTGTTTTCCAACCACTCTAGATATTATACTTCTCGGATCATTTTATTGGCCATTAGTCGGTCCACATCCTCTTTAATTGCTTGGTTCTTTTTGGGAGGGAATCTCTTCTTTTTTTGTTTCACAGTTTGAAACTTGGTTCCATGTTCAGCTTATGGGTTATGATTTATGGATCCATTCCAGGCATATCACTGATGTCCCAAGCGAAGCAACTTATCTTTTCCTTCAAAGAATTTATCATCTATTCTTTTTTTTTTTTTTGTCTAACAATCTGGATCCCACTCGGATAGTCCTCTATGGTATCTCGATGTCTAGAATTATTTCTTCTATTGTATCCATGTCATCTTTTAATTCCATTGTCACAACCTTGAGATTCGGTGATTGTTATTTAGTCATTGAGGACTTGGGCGTGTTTTTCACTGTATCCATATAACACGTTCGAGCAGTCTTCTGGTCTCCCTTTACTACTTCTATCACATCCTTCTTTGAAAATTTAAGCATCTGATGAAGAGATGATGTCACGATGTCCATCTGGATCCACGACCTACCTAGTATAGTATTGTAGGCAAAATCATTGTCAATTACCATCATTGTATAGAGAACCGTCTTCTTTTGAAGAGTAATAGGCATCACAATCTTTTGAATCACCATGCTCTGAATGCCATTAAAGGCTACCAACTTGGTGGTTGATTTCTGAATCAGGGACTTATTATATTTCATCACATCGGCCAACTATACATGTTTTCTCTTTGTTGCCATGGTTTTTCCTCTACTGGCCAAACCCCTGTATATACAATTTAGCTGTTTATCATTTGAGGGCATCTATTTTTCAACTCTCTTTTCTTAGATTCCAAAGTTTGTTACGAATCCACCCACATTCTCCAAATTTCCTCTACGCAGACTTTGATGGAAACAAGAATTCCCTCAAATGCCCCGTTCAGACTAAAGTTTCTACCTCCATTTTGAAAAACCTATCCTCTTTGGTTTCATGCCCATAACCTTCATGGAAAGCGCAAAATTTGCTAGAATTCTTGGCCTTTGGATCATCATTCAATTTTCAAGGCCATTTAACGAAGTCCTTGCTTTTTAGGTGTCAAACAATATCTTTCGCTGAGATGTTGAACATGTATTTCCATTTGTACTCCTTCTCCAGTCTTCCTCGGGTGCTATGGAGGAAAATGTTTTGCTGGCTGAGGATAAGACTTCCTTGATGCCTGCAGACCCCTTTTTGTCCTCAAACCTCTTCATTCCAGAATTTGTAGCATAATTAACTATGGATTCCTACCTCGAATCTCTTCCTTTGTCTCTCACATCCCTCTTTAAATCTTCCTCCACCTTGATGTACTTAGTGACACGTTCAGTTGCTTGCACCAAGGTTTCAGGTGTGTTCTTCACCAGAAAATAAAATAAAAAACTATCTTTCATCAGTCCCTTTCAAAAGGCTTCCATTGCCACTCATTCATTACACCCTAAAATTTTGATCACCTTCCTATTAAACCTCTGGGTGTAATTCTTAAAAATTTCTCATTTTCTTTGATCAGTTGAAAAGAAAAAATTAGCATGCTTCTTGAATCGGATACTCGAAGCAATTTCTGCTTTAAAACTCATGGTCAATTCCTGAAAAACCTGATTGATCCCGATTAAAGACAGTGATACCAAGATAAGACCAGTCTTGTCAAACTCATCAATAAAATCTTACATATCATGGCCTTCTACTTCTCCTAAAAAATTTCGAAGGTCATCATTATGTCATGATATCTCAAAATGTGGTTTCTCAAATCACTTGTCCCATCAAAAAGAACGAATGAAGGAAATTTAACCCTATAGGGAAGGCTAGTTTCAGCTATCCTTCTTGAAAATGGAATTTGCACCAAACTTTGAAGTCACTTTTCATTTTCATTTTTACCGCCCTTCTTCTACCTCTTCAATTCCTCCCGAACAGCATTTGTCATTTCATCAGATCTTTTACTTCTTTTTTCCCCTCAAGATCTAGGTGTAGGTTTGGGAAACTCCACCTGTTCAAAATTATTATGTATATTATGAACCTCCATGACTGGGTAACCTTTTCTTCAAATAACGTATTCATATGATATTTTCTTGGATGTTCCTTTACTCTAGAGACTGCTGCTGGAATGTTCGCTTGGTCTGATCTCGCTGGATAGAAAATTCCTTTGCCTTGGATATAATGAGTCTGAGGATACTGTGAAAGAGCAGTAGCACCTACGATCAACTCTAGACGTGGGGAAATAGGTCTTCGTATTTCTGGCTAAGTCCAAATCACCAGGATAGTGAAAAGCTACTGGATGAAAAGATCAATCTATTCTGGGTTGTTCAATCTGAGTGAGGAACGAATCAAACTTTGAGTGTAACTGCAAGATTGTTGACTCCAAAAGTTTGAGATGATCCTCTTAATTGGGCAAATATGATTGAACAACCATGGGTATTGTAAATTCCTCTGGATTCGACATCAATTTGCTGCCAAGAAAAGAAATCCAAGAACGTAAATCCAAAACTTCAAGAATCGAAAATGATAGAACGAAGAAATGAAAAAGAACAAAGATCATGTAGTATAATCACACAAGAAACTATAAAATACTCCTTACCTAGTGCGCCAAACTGTAATTGCATTTTTCTAACTCCGCTATATACATGCCTTTAAGGGAGTAAAGATGAGGTAAAAACTCTTATGGTGTCGATTTGGTACTTGCGAAAGAGATTCCAATGCTCAAGTCGGTATCGCTTTAGATAGAAATTTAGAGACTTTTGTGTGTAAAATAACAAAAAATCCTTACCTTTGTGCTTCTCCTTCTATTATAGGTCGTGTGATGTGATAGGCAAGGCTAAAAGCTTTCTACGTCACACATACTGATTATTCCTTACACATATGGGAGTGTAGTGGGACACGCGATGATGAAATTTGTGCGGTTAAGATCTTTTGCAATTAGACATGCATATTGTGTTCTAACAAGTTATAACCATTTTTGATTCATTCAGACACGTGTGAGAGTGTCTGGACCTCCTGAATTAGGTTCAGTATGAGTTGCCTCGAAATGGACCGTCTCAGAATTCTGCAAATAAGAAATTCTCATTTTCTTGTCTGTGTGAAGTGTGAGAATATCTTTCTCAGCCCTCGGAAACTCTGACATAGAGTTTCAAAGGCATAAATTATTGTCTCGATCTTCCTTGTTCTGATAAGGTCGATCTCATAATAAAGCCTTAGAAACTAGACTTCCACACTTATGATCCGAGTGTGTATTCTCGGAGTGGAAATATGGTTCACAGCTATAGTACTTCTTACCATCACTAACTGTTAGATAACGATGTTATCTTTACAGGGGATTGTTTTATCTTTTTTACTCTATTTTTCTCTTTCTCTAGCTAAAAGGTTTGAAAAAAAAAATCCAAAAAAAAAATCCAAAGGAAGAAATAGTAGATAATATTAAAGATAGATAAATTAAAGAAAAATTGAAAAAATTTTATTACGTAGAAATGATTTCCAAGTCTAATATATGCAATAAAAAATAAATAAATAAATGAAAAACCAATTCATTTAGTACCATGCTTTCTTTCTAATCATTATTGACAGAAAAGATAGAAAGAGTACTCTTTCCATTTATACTACTGAGCCAGTGTTGCCTTCATGGTACCATGTACTATTCCACTTATCATCTTCATCTGTATAAGTTTCCCAGCGTATTATGCATACTTATGGTCTACAATGGTACCCCCTTGGAATATCATAACAAGGGAAGATAATGAAAATCAACTAATATACCATCTATCCAATAAACAACAGTCTCATCAAACTAAAGATCTAATTTCAATACTTAAACAGTTCAACAATTCAATTCATGGAAAATATTGACACCTGACGAAAACTAAAATTTATTATACTACAGTCTCGAACCTGAACCAACCTTCAAAGTGGGATTACCATGACAAATTCATGAATCATCAGTCATCAATAAATGGATTTCATTTGTTGCAATGGGGATAAAAAGGTAAATGCAAAATGAAAGAAAAAAAAAAAGGATAATAGACTGAAATGTAAAAGAATAAATAATTGTTCATTGTTTGTTTATTTTCTAATCCACCTTATAAAAATCAGTTAGAAGAATGGCAAATGACTGATTATATATATATACCCACACAAATTTATATTTTTATAGCTCATTTTGACCTGGAAAAAAGATTTTTTGTGTTAATAAGAATTAGAAAAAACATGTGATATTTAATGAATATATTTTTTATATAGATCATATTTGAAAATCATTTTCACAAGATAATTTTTTTTTTATTTTTTTCTAATTTTTCAATCCTATAATACCCTGATTTTCTGTTTCGATTTTGTTTAATTTTTTCAAACCTTTTAAAAAGGAAAAATAGGGATAAAAAAAAAGATTGAACAAAACAATAAAATTACCCATATTGTTGCTGCACATGAGAAATAAAATATTATTATTTAACAGTTACTGTTTATAAAAAATAGAGATAAATACACTTTAGTATCCTATAGTTTAATAAACTTGTACATTGAGCTTTCAAGTAAGCCTCCAATTTATATTTTATGCCACATTGGACTTTCAAGTTTCAAAGTTATCACATTAAGCTTTTAATTTACATTCTATAACACATTAGGCCCTCAAGTTTCAAGTGTATCACATTAATCTTCCAATTTATATTTTATGTTTTAATAAATTGGGCCACATTAAAATATTATTTTATACCCTCTATTATGACATAAAATATAAATTAAAAGATTAATGTGGTACACTTGAAATTTGAGGACTTAATATGACATAAAATATAAATTAATGGCTTAATGTGATACACTTGAAATTTGAAAGTCTAATGTGACATAAAATGTAAATTAGAAGTTTAATGTGATACATTTGAAACTTGAAAGCTTAATATGCAAGTTTATTAAACTACAAAGTACTAAAATATATTTATCCCTAAAAAATATTATAACAACATTTAAAATTAATAAAAAATATAATTATTCATTTTAAAAATTAAAAAATAAATTAGTAGTGTCAAAAATTAAAAACAATAATGTAAATAAAAAAATCATCAAAAAATTGTGTAAATAAACAAATAAATATATTTTTTTTAATTTTAACTTTCTGCAAAATAATATTATACATAAATTTAAGAAAAAAAATTTTTTGATGAATTCTAAAATATATATATATATATATATCGGAAAATTATAGAATAAAGATATTTTTATTTTATTAAATATATTTTCATATATTGATTATATGATAATATTTTTATATTTGTCACTAAAAAGATATTTTCAATAATAATTTTTATTTTAATAAAATAAAAATATTATTATTTTAGAATTTTTCGATATATATATATATAGGCCAGCTATAAATCTCCTCAGTCGGTTTATACCGTCTCCGCCACTCATGCTCAATTTCAATTTCATTTGAAATTGAAACTAACATCACGTGCTCAGCACTCGGGCAAAAATTCCCCTTCGCCCCCCCCTCCCCCCCCCCCACCCCACCCCC
>QANX01000351.1:203330-214780 GCA_003254975.1 Ochetophila trinervis
TTTTTTTTTGTAGTTTTGGATATATTACATCTTTTTCTTTTGAAGTTTTTTTAAATAACATTTAAATTCAGTGTCAATGTCAATCGGTATCAGCATTAGTCTTTCAGATATACAAAAATATTATAATGTCATTATCCTGTCTATTTTAATAGAAAAAAACAAACAGAAAATAAAAAAAATATAATTTAGATAAATTTTAAAATTTAAATGAAATTTAAAAAAATTTTATAATATATTTTAAATAAAATAATATTATTTATAGATAAAATAATATTATTAAATTTTATAATAAAATAATATTATTTATCCATAAATTAATATAATTTTTAAAAATATAATATTAATATTGTATTACGATTATATTTCAACAGTATTATTTATTTATGGATGTGTTTTTTTTTTTTTTTGGTGAAAGGATGTGTTGTTTTAGGACGGTAACAAATAACTCTTCTAGGAGGAACTAATCTTTCGACACGTAAAATGCCGCCAATGATTAATATCGCGAGATATCTCTTGGGTCTGCTAGAAAGTTCCACAAGTTGAATTCTCTCTCTCTTTTTTTTTGGGTGAATGTTGAATTCTCTCTTTCTATGGGTAAAAGCTGATGTGTTGTATTAACGTTACGCACGCAACCAGTTTTTCGCCCAAATTAAAAATCAAAAATCAAAAAAATCAAAAAATACGCAGCTTTATATTCGGTGATCGGATTAGAGATCCTATTTCCATCGTAGTATTTTTTTTGGGGGGTTTAATTAGGATTTTCTGATCCTGACGATTCTTTACCTTTCTCTCTCTATTAGTTTTAGTATCTTCTTTGCAACAATTTCTTCAAGGTACTTTCTAATTTCTCTCTTCGTCTAATTGATTCTTGATAGGTATTTCTTAAATTTGGTCTTATATAAAGATATATATTATTCTCGCTTAATTTGATGATTTTTCTTCAATAGTCGATTGGATAAGCTTGTTTTTGTTTTTTTCTTTTTGCTGACAAATTTAGTGTAATTTTTTTTTTCAGAAAAAGAATTGCAACTTGTTTCTTTAATGTTTTTAAATCCGACCTTGAGTTTCAGTTTTCATCTGAAACAGTCGTCGAATAATTACTTTTTCTCGGAGTTCTTCCTTTTCCCTCTGAATTCATGGTTGCAGAAGATATTCTACTTGAGGATTACGATTTTTGTTTTCCTCGGTTTTTTGTATAATTTTTTTTTTCTCGGAGTTTTTTCTCCTCTTAATTTCATGGATGTAGAACATATTCTACTTGAGGATTAAGATTTTTGTTTTTTGTTTTTGTTTTTTTTGTTTTTTCATTTCAGGGGTTATAGTTCAAAAAAAATGCAGGGAGGCAGAGGTGGCAGAAACCCTTTTTCTGAATTTGGTGACCCTTTTACTGGATTTGGGGGCTTTGGTGGTTTTGGAGGTCGTGGAAGTTTAATGTCTAACTTCTTTGGAGGAAGGAATCCATTTGATGATCCTTTCTTTACTCGTCCATTTGGAGGCATGTTTGAGCCAAGCTTCTTTGGTCCAAGTGTAAATCCTTTTGCACAAATGCAACCTTCTGGGTTTCTTGAGCACCAAGCTCCTGAGCCTAAAAGATCAAGGGGGCCAATCATTGAGGAATTGAACTCTGACGATGAAAACGAAGATGCTGAAAAGGAGAAGAGAGAAAATCCTAAAAAGCATGCTAGAATTAGCAATAAACCATATATTGAAGATCCTGATGATGAAACTGAAGGTAAAGTTTGTCTCCTTAATTGAATAATATCTAGTTTTTCTATCTTTTTGTTGTTTTTAATGGGATTTTTCTTACCAAGTATTGGAGTTTAATTTTCTTCTTGCAGGAAGGAAGAATAAGCATCTGCAATACCGAAATGACTACAACCGGTTCAGTGACATGCAGTCACAGCCGCAAACTCATAGCTTCACCTTTCAGAGCTCCACTATCTCTTATGGGGGTTCCAATGGAACTTATTATACATCCTCCAAGACAAAGAGGACAGGAAGTGATGGAGTGAGTAATTATGGAATACTATAACATGTAGTGATTTTTTTAGGTTAATTCTTACCTGTTCTTATATGAATAGGTTACATTTGAAGAAAGCAAAGAAGCTGATACTGCCACTAGACAAGCAAGTCACCAAGTATCTAGGGGACTCCGCAATAAGGTAGCTTATTTAGTTGTTCATTGTGGAAGTGATGGTAGTGGCTGTGCTGTTGGTTCTTTTCTAGTGTCTATTATTTTTCCTGGCTGAATTTTTGATAATTATTTATTCTTGGATTGCAGAATGTCATTTACTAATAGTGGGAATTTATTTTGTAGGGCCATTCTGTTTCTAGGAAGCTTAATTCAGATGGTAAGGTGGATACAATGCAAACACTGCACAATCTTAATGAAGGTACTTAAACCTTGCTCCAATATGTTTTTAGTATTGTTTTTAGTATTAGGTTCTTAGTAGGTGTATTATGTGCATACAGTTATTGACATTGAATTTGGAATGTGTAAATTGTAGATGAACTTGGTCATTTTGAAGAAGCTTGGAAGGGAAATGCTCAAAAATATGTGCCTGGGTTGACTGGTATCGGTGGTTATGAAAATGCTGGTAAGTTGTTTTGGTTATCCCACTCCAAGATGTGTTATTCCTTTTGGGAACATGCAACATTCATTTTCCTTAACAAGCTGTTGCATGTGTACTCCATATTGCAGGCTTTTTGTGACTTGCTTTGTTTATGGTGTTGGTTGTTAATTTTGTTATGACATGTTCTTTAGCAAACAAAAAAGCCAGTAACTGTGTATAAAAGGAACACTTAGGTCATTTGCTGCATAATCAGCTCATGAAGATCTGTAAATGGGTGGTCAGGAAATTAGGATTTAGGATTTAGTTGTTATGTTTGTGTGTGTATGCGAGCGTGCAATTTTGATTTGCAAAGCAGTGTTTTTCAAATATATTCTGATCTGTGTCATGTTGCATTACTGGTACACATTGATATCTAGTAATGGTGGGATCTATTCTGTTTTCTGTCATGGCTTTTCTTATCATTCTCAACTTGAGTATGTGAGCAATTCTACTAAAAAAAAATGCTATTTTGGAAATATGCATTTGCTGGAGAAGATGCTGACTTCTTGTTTTAATTTTGTTCAACTACTTTGTTAGGAGGAGGCAGCAGTCGATACAATCTGCAGTCTCAGGGAGGTTGGGCATTACCTTCCACAGAGCCATCACAACATTCTGGAAGGATGATACCAGACACTACTATAGACAAGGCTGGTTCTTCTCGCACGCAGCCTCAGGGGAGGGTGAAATCCAACGTTAATGGAAGGAGTGGTTATTCTCGTGGGAGAGCTAGGGAATAGATGATGGTGCTCATTTTCTCATGTCCCTTTATTCCCTTATTTTTAACCCAATTACTTTTACGGGGCTTAATATTCTATAGGTTTAGTAGTATTCGGTTATCTTAGACATGGTCGCACTGAGAACATGAGTTGATAAATGTAATACGGAAACTGACTTGTAGCACTATTGTACTTGCTAATAGCTTTTGGTCGCTGAGTACTGTTTTGACAGAACAAGGGAATTTTAATCCGATCTAAATGGTTTTCATTCCGAGATTTCACATTTCATGTTCTTGGTAGATCTCAAAAGCCTCTAGTTTGCTATTTATACTTTATTTGGAAAGGCTTTAGAGACGAATAGAGTTGAGTGAAACCTTAATTAAAGGTGAAAAGTATACGAAAAGGTTTTTGGCATGTCAATTGTGAACTTTTGTTAGTTTCAAACCAGATTTAATATTTGATTTGTTTTGTGTAAAATTGTTTTAATTGAACAAATTAGTTAATATGATCGAGGAACTGGTTTTAAGAAATAGCAGTAAGAAATAAGGTTATCTTTTTTTAATGATAATATGTTGAATTAGATTGAATTATTTTATTTATAATTTAATTTCATGGGACAAGATTTGAAAGAGTTCGATTCAATCTAATTTAAAATGCTCGGGGCAGAATTAATATCACGAAGTTGAATAATGGAGTCATGCTCACTATTTAGTTAAATGAATTTTTGTTTATTATTGATTGTGGTAATTTAGCAGTAGAATGCTGATTTTATGTTCACACATTCAGTTTTAGAGTTGAAATTTGAATATTTAATATGCTTTATTATTGTTTTGGATAAATATAATGCTGCGTAGCGCAGAATCTATAGCCTCTTCAAATGGTTGGTGCCACATCCGATCACTATTTTTATGATTTTTTATTTTTTGAAAAGAAAATGTTAGAACGGGTGCTAAATGTTTATTTTTCTTCCTCCATGAAATGGGACTTTTGCTTTAAAGGCTTTTCCATTTTCGTTGTTGTATACTTTTTAAGGGAACAAGGGCTTCAAAGTAAATGGTTAGATTCATCTCTCATTAATTTGATAGGAGAAGCCATCGGAGTCTTGGTTGTTGCTCGCGGAGGGTATCTGATCAAATTATTTTAGTATAAAATGCATATATAGCAAATAAGAGATTAGATTGAAAAATCAATAGGAGAAGAGATTAATAGAAGAGTAGCAAAAGAAAAACATTTGAATATCCATCAATTAAGTGTTAGGGCAGAATAATTAAAATGCCCAAATTTTTTATATTTTTTTATTTCCTATTAAATCCACTATGGAAGATTTTATAAGGAAGATGTTTTTTTTTTTTTTGAAAATGGATAAACGACATTTTGGGGCCAAAATGATGTAGAAGTTTGAGCCATAAAAAAATTTTGAAATTTAATTAACGTGTGTTTTTATTTTTTTTCCAGTTTATAAAATTCAATTTTCAATCTTGCATATGTAGAAACTTGATGAAATAGAATATAGCTCATGAAAGCGTGCATATAAAAATGGCAAACTGGATAAGTGGTAGAAATGGAAAAAAAGAGTCATGAAAAAACGGAACATTTGCAAAATATTTTAAGTTTTACGAAAAATAAAAATAATAATTTAAATGCTAGCTTAGTTATGACATGCCATATTATTAACACATGGCACCCAACTATTTGTTACAGAAGTTTTTCTCCTATAACGTGATGCACACTATTATGAGGTATTTTTTTATTGAAAACAAAGCTTTTATTGTCAAAATAAATAAATAAAATGAAAAAAAAAAAAANAAAAAAAAAAAAAAAAAAAAAAAACAATATCTAAGCATATTTTTTTATTGGTTTAATTTCAAAATAATAAGCCATTTTAATTAATTTTATTACATTTATCTTGAGACAAAATTTATTGAAGATAAAATAAATAAATAAATAAAATTAACACTGTTATAGTTCAGATATTTTAAAAAATTATAAATTATAGTATAAAAGTAAATTTTATTAATTTTTTTCTATGATAAAAGGGCCAATGAACAAGCTGAGGTTATAGTAAGAATGTGATTAACACCACATGTAAAATCATTTAGACTGTAGAGTGTTATAAATCCATTCTACAAGACTCACAGGTAATTTAGAACCATAATAATATTCACCAAAAAAAATAAAAAAGTTCAAAATTTTATAAACCCCAAAAAATTTCAAAAATTTCCTTCTACGTTTCAGACGCAGAAAAACTCAAACCCAAAACGCAAAACTATAAAGCTTAGAAAGAAGAAAAAAAAAAAAAATCGAAAATCATTGATTTAACCTTAGGGCTTTATCCTTTTCCATAACATAAACGAAAAAAATGGCGGTTCTCAGAATCACCACGAACGTGTTTGTTAATAGGATCCTTCAACCGTCGTCGTCATTTTCCGTACTGGTCTCCGACCGCAATCTCCGTACGGTTTTGGTTCTCTCCAATGTGTCGCACCGAATTCCACAGCGTGAAATCAGTCTGGGCGGAGTCCGGTGCTCCGCATCCGGCGACGGCGGCGGCAAGAAGGTATCGGCACGCCTATCTCAGGTCCAGCAGCTATTGCAAGATGCCGAGGAGCGAGCTCTCGCGGCTGATAACGAGCCTTCTCCAAAAATAACATTGGGTTTGTTTAATATGTATCCTACTCTGCTCTGTTTGGTTCCTGAGAAAATTTAGGAAAATCATATAGAAAGAGAAGAGATCCCACTTTCATAATTTTATTGTTTTTATGTTTGTAGTCTTAGTTTCTTGGTTCTGTGTAGCAAACTGAAACCAAGTGAATTCGAGTAGCGAGGCCATGTTCATAAGCCATTAGCTTAGCTAGAGATTTTTTTGGGGCGGGGGGAGTAAGCTAAGTTGTTGTTTTGACTTATGTTTGTATTCAAGCAATTCAGTTTCAACTTTAGTCGTAACTGATAATTCTCCAAATAGTGATTTCATAGGAGAGAATTTTGTTCACCTCTGGATTGTATTTGCAATGAGTAATTAGTTCAAAGCGTTGGTTGATTTGTGGGTTTTGCTTTGGCAAAGTCTTTTAGATCAGATTTTAAGTAAATATTAAGTAATAACCTGTTGTCTTCAAATCCAGTACACGGCCGAGCTTAATAGAGGACTGTTTATCTTTCAATTTGTTTCTTGATGAGCTATTATGGAACTTTTTTAAGCTTCTTTGACATTATTGCTATGGTGGATGCTCATTTTATTTATTATATTATGAAAGATAATGTAATAACCTTAATGCATGTTTCCTTTTATCGTTTTTTATTTAATTGGTTGAATTTTGGATTGTAGAATCCGTATACCATGTGGGAGTTTCTCCTAGTCTGATCCTGTTTTAGTAGCCCTACTTAGTCTCTGTGTTCACATCGAAAATAATTATATATAATCTTGTTCAGATCATGTAAGTGTAAATTTTGCTAGAAGTGGTGGTCCTGGTGGTCAGAATGTCAACAAAGGTCTGTTTACCTATCTGTTATTTCCTGTAGGGGTTTTTTTTTTTTTTTTTAATTCTCTCTCTCTCTTTCTCTCTCTCATTTAGTAAACCCAATAGTAGATATTCACTTATTATTTCTTGTCTTAATTATTGAGTGCAGTAAATACTAAGGTGGACATGCGCTTCAATGTCAAAAATGCATATTGGCTGAGTGACAGAATCAGGGAGAGGATTATTCAAATGGTTTGTTGCTGCAACTCTTATCATACTTTTCTTCTTAACAAAGAAATAAGAAAAATTGCACAGGAGTGAGGGCATTATCGATCTTTATGCCCTACCTATAATTGATATACTCGAAACGTATTAGGATGAACCTCATGAGTATGGCAGTGACTACATGTGGGTTTGACATCGGGTGAACATATAAGTAAATTGCTACTTTTGATAACTGATACCTTATTCTTCAATCCCACCCTTCCCTTCTTTCTCTCTCTTTATATGACTGTAAACATATTGAACAAATAGTTTGGTGGAATTTTTAATCCTGATTTTTGCTGTTGCATTTTATTTTCATTTATTGGTTTACAAAAATTTGTTTATCTGTTTGTCTCTATGCAATCTTACATTGTCCATGGTTTTGGGCAGGAGAAGAACCGGATAAATAAGGATGGGGAGCTTGTTATTTCTTCAACAAAGACTAGAACACAAAAGTTAACTTCTTTTCTCTTCTCTTTTATGTTTTCCATTCTGCTTCTGTTTTCAAAGCATTTTAATTTTACTGTTCTTCTTCAGGGGTAATATTGAGGATGCTCTGGGAAAACTTCAGGTACTAATAAATCAACCCTTTTTTCTTATGTTCTTGTGCAGCAATAAAGAATTTTTTTGGAAAACTACTGGTTTTCAACACTATTCAATGGTACAAGACCGTATCATTTAGTTTTTTTCAAACTAGTATTCAAGACCATCACCATTTTGAGACCTGATAACTTTTCTAGTTATTTATTTCTTTCTTTTTTGACTGAATATATTATGGAACAGGCAATCATTGATGCTGCATCGTATGTTCCACCTCCCCCTTCAGAAGAGCAGAAGAAAAAAATCCAAAAGATGTGAGATCCCTTCACAACTTGTGTCCATCAGATGTTTACCAGTCTTGCCGACAACAAGTGTTGTATATATGTTTCGTATTGTGATTGTGTTTTTGGTGCTAAAAACTCCAAATTGGTTTTTTATTAACATTTATGTTTTGAAAAGGGCTGCTATTGGGGAACAGAGACGCCTGAAAAGCAAGAAGGTGCTTTCAGACAAAAAGGCATTTCGAAGAAGTAGAGACAGTTGGGATTGACCCACCACATTACAAGGTGTTAGTGTTATGATCGAAACATGTGCAATTTGACTATCAACAGTTTATTAAGTTATTGCCTATTACTAATTCACAAATATTACTTATGTAGAACTGGGAAAGCTTTACATCCAATGACAGAGAAAAGAAAAAACACTAGTGATAGACCACATTAGAAACCAATCTCAAGCAGTCTGGATTATCTTATGTATATCACTTGTGGACATGATCATGAAAGAATATATACAGCCCTACTTTTGGCATCTTGTAATTATTTTCACAAACTATGTTAGATTATTTTGAGCCTTGAGGAACCAATACATGTTAGATTGCAAAAGCTTTTGTATACTAATGTGAATTGGATTTGTAGCTCAGGATTTCACAAAGTGGGAATTCTCAGAAGAATTCAATGAGTTTGTTTTGACATGTACCATTAACAGAAATTGTGTATCAGACATGACATTTGTATTGACTTTTGGCAAAATATGGTTGAATTATCTTGGCAGATAATATCAATTCCGCCAAGTAACCTCCCAACAAAAGAAAACGAAAGATAGCTCAGATTGAAATGGAAGTTTGGGTAAAAAGATAAATAATATCTAACAATGAGTTTGATCCTTTTTCTTTTTAATATCGTTTTCCTCTCCCCTTTGAATTATATACCTAAAAGAAAAATGAAAATCCTAATCAATAGGTTAAACAATAAGAAATTTTCTGATTTTCTGGAGGGGGGGATTTATATTCAAATGGAAGTGCAAAAGAAAGAAGGAAAACCCATTAATCTAATAAAAATTCTGTACATAGAACTATTTTTTATTTCCCTTCCCCCAAAGAAAGAAAATTTTCATCCTTCTAACGAAATTACTTTCTGATGACATGTTCTTCTCCTGATTGTCGATCAACATGTCTGATCCATTTTCCTTCTCCCTTGCCTGAACTCGAACTCCCTCCATTGCTTCCTACATGTGCAATATCCAATCCCTTCCCCACCGGCAAAAACACCGACCGAACCAGTCGACGGGAACCTCCATCTTCGACGACACTTTTCCATCTGAACCCAGAAGCAGTTTTTGATGAGTTAGCGTTCTTGCAAACCAAAACAGCGCCTCTATTGCTTAGCTTAGCCAACCTCAACACCCTAGCGAAGTCCTTTCTCTTGCAATCCACCACCAAGAAGTCTATTCCGGCGACCTTATCCATCACCGTCTCCGGCTCACCAACAATGACTTCCGGCGACATCCCTGCCTCGTTCATGGCAGCTTCGTATTCCGACCTTGACCTCTCATCTGGGACTATGCACGCGTGGCGACCATTTGTGTGGCGACTCGCTACGGCTAAGCCAATGCTCATAGCGAGAGGACCTCCTTGCGACCACGTTTCAACGATGAACTTCGCGTTCCAGCCGGCTGCCATGGCTGAAACAAGCTCTGCTACACCAGATTCATGAAAAATCTCGCACTGCGGAAAAAACCCAGATCGGAAATTAGCAATCAGAGACTGAAAAAAACCGTAATAAATTCAAACTTGAAATTGGAAACCTATGTTAAAAAAAAAAAAGAAAAAAAAAAAGAAAAAGAAATGGTATGTATTGCTTACAGATTTCACGGTATCGATATAGGCTTTGGATGCTGTTTCAGGGGACCAAACTAGCTTCATTTGTAGTTTGAAATGTTTTGCTATTCTTCTTCTCCTTGATATACCAAAATAAAACTTTGTTTCTTGTCCTCCTTTTATGTGTAAATTTCGAAGTTGTGCTTTTCTTGGTTGAGAAGCCAAAATATATTTGATGTAGAAATGGAGTTGAAGATTGGGTATTTATATGAGAGAGAGAGAAAAACAGAGAAGGGTTTCTGGGTGGACCGTTGACATTGTACTCTCTCTTTCTCTCTCTCTCTGCGCATGTCCAACGTGTAGATTGGTATTGGCATTGGATGAGTATTACTGTGCTTTTTTTTTTTTTCGTCAAAGACTGTTAAGCACCAACCTGGTTTTCACTATAATTTTGTAACTAATTTATTGGTTGGACGTGGGAAAAATATAAATACAGAATAAATAGTCAGCCCCAGGTTGGACAACCATATATGATATATTCCGAGTGGGTCATCATTTTGACCTAACAATTTTCTGCTTGTGTTTTCACCAAAAAAAAATATATTTTTCTGCTTGTGTTTTTTGTCACTCTTATTTGTTTTGCTTGATGCCCAAGTTCTTCCTTTTCGGCCTTTCATACCATGCCGTACAATCGTTTTCATAGCAATTTTATGTATTAATTTAGTATTTTATAATTTTAGTTTATTTTTATTTAATATGAATATCTTCGACGTGTGGGGTAAGAGTGTGTATCATTCATCTCCATTGAAATTTATCCTTAATTCAACTGTTTTTTTGTGTTTGCTTTTCTTTCAAAAGTAATATTGCTAAATACATCAAATTGTTTACTAAAGAGCTCCTTCTATTAGATAGTTTGACCAATATTAAAATTAGCTATGCTAGCTATACTTATGGATAAACTCAAAAAATGCATCAAATTGTTTGCCGAATCGCATAATAAATTATCTGGTTATATATTAATAATTAATTTTTTTTATATAATTTAGATAAGAATTGAATAACTAACAAATTAAAAATTATCACTCAGAACAATCCAGTAGTGTAATGATTAAAAATTAAAATTAATCCACATTATTTCAATATTAATAATTATAAAAACTAATTAAAAATTATCACACTCTATCAAGTAATCTGGTAAACAAATTTTGGAAGAATGACATCTTCATTTACCTTATTTTTTGTATTATCAACTCAAAACTTTTGGAATTTAAAATTAGCTAAAATTAGTACGATCCGTTGAAGTAAAACTAAACTTTGAAAGGTATTGGAGAAATTATCCCTATAGCTAATGATATGTAACTTGTGTTTCTACCACTTATTAGTTAAAGTCTGGACCAGAAACAATCAATTTCCATTCAACTTCTGTCTGAGTTAAGATGGGTTTCTAGGCAATATTTTAAGATAAAATCTTGTTACCCATAATAATAAAATGGGTATAGAAAAAATATATATATTTATAGAATGGTGTGGTTCTGGGGCTAAGATTCAGAGCAAGTGGGGTGATTTTAGATTTAAATTTTTTTTTCTTTTCAAACACGATAATGAATCCTGTGGGCAATAACTCATGTTTATCCTAAAATTAGGTATATAAATTAATAAATAACCATTATGAATCATCATCATCCATATAAGTAAACCATAAGAAAAAATATAGAAAAATAGTCATTTAGGCCTTTTTTTTTAAAAGAAAATTACAGTTTTATTG
>QANX01000354.1:0-25389 GCA_003254975.1 Ochetophila trinervis
TTTATTCGGAAAAGCGAAAAAACCTATAAACTTAGCCAAATAATTGTCATTTAAGAAAATAAAACTCTATTTTTAGCTTTGTACTTCCTTTGTCCATCATCAATATTGAAATATATCTTTTCATTCATAAAGCAAAAAGCAAAATAGTGGACAGAGAGAAAGATTAAAAGATGTTTAAGAGTTCATTGGAGACTTCTTTTTTTAAAAAGGGCATTTTTTTTCTCCTTCCAACCTCCCTATCATACGATCTGTTGGATGTAACTTTATTAGCCATTTTAAGAGAAAAACTTAAGATATGCTCAAGCTTTAAGAATCTCCTGGATCATCTCCATGCCTTTATGAAATCTCTTTCACTTGGGTTCAAACTCATAGTATCTCATCCCTTAATTTAGCTAACCCAAAAATGCCACTTATAAATATATTACAAAGTTTGCTCTACACTTTCAAAACATTTCCCCATCTTGCTTTACATTTGAGGATGCAAAGTATTTATATTTAAATATATGCTTATTTTGTGTATGCACTATTATATTAACTTTTTGTATGCATGATTGTACTTTCTATGCAAAGCTATGAATATTTGTTGCATGCTTAAGTGTTATTTTCTGTTAATCTAGTTATTCATTTTTCCTACCTCTTGGATTATGTATTTTTTCACTCTCCAATATTATATGTTTTTTTTACCTTCCTGATTAAACATTTCTACCCATTTCCCTTTTAAAATCATTTTCACCCATTTTCCTTTACTTTGGTTATGAAATCATATTGATATTTCTCTCTTATATTTGTTATTGGATATGCTAACTAATCCTTTTGAGAGTTAGATCCTACTATTCTCTATTTGTTTTTGTTTTTTTGGATGGTGTTTTCTTTGTGTTTGTGACTAGGTGTGTCATCAAACTTTAGAGGGCCACCTGACTTGGTTCACCAAAATGAATCAAAACTCGAGGGTATAGTAGTGCTGGCCAAATCTGAGCATATGTGTGAAGCCCAAAGAACCCAGGTGCTCGTGCGAATCCCACATAACACTTTTGACCCCTAATACATATTAACAATTAGTGCAAAACTATCAAAGATATGTATCTTTTGATCAATATTTTTCTCAATACAATGCTGAAAATGAGAATAAGATAGTGAAAAAATTTCAACCTCTAACGAATTTTATGTGATATTGAGTCATATTTAAGTAATTATGCAATTGTATAATTATTCTAATTAATGAATAATTCATCACTTAATAATAATATTTTGCGTTACTATCAACGTGTGCTATAAGTCTCTTAATTATAAAAAATATAATTTTCACTCAATATTTTTTTTTCAAATTTCATAGTTAAATTGATAAATTATTTAATAACTAAGTATATCTTGAAATTTTATTAAAAATTCTCAATGGTTCCTTATAAATTTGCATCATTTTTTTTGAATTAACGATATCGATATTTTCACCAATATTTATGTATTTTTAACTTTTGATATTTCCGTTGATACCGATATTTTCATCATTGTATGAAGGTAAGTACTTTGACCATTATTAAAGAATATAGTTTATGTGACATATATATGTAGATCTTAGAATATGCATGTTAGACACAATAAATTATGTGTATAGATTGTGCGATATAGCATGTATGTTTATATTTAATATTTATCAATTTAAACTTTCTAAATATGGATGAGAGAATTTATCTATTAAGTTCAAAAGAAAAAATATATATTAATAGGGAAGATTATATCGATAATCCTCCTTATTTTTAATTAAATACAATTAAACACCTCTAACAATAGCAACCCTATTACTTTTTCTTTTCTTTTTCTTTTTTGTTTTTTTGTTTTATTATTATTATTATTATTATTATTATTATTATTATTATTATTATTTTGGTTCGGTAACTCTGAGACCTCATATTTTTTATTCTTTTAATATCGAGTATGTACTTCAAGTGCCATCTAATCCGAGAAAACAAACAGGGTTTAGAGTTTGGGTCTATAGTTGCAACGGTTTTAATAGTTTAGAGAGCATAAATATCAAAATATAAAAGTCATAAGGTAAATTGCAAAAAAAGATGTGAAATTTTAGAAAGTATAGGTGCAAAAGACCCTAAAAATTGCTGGCGAACTACATTATAAAAGATTTACCAGAAAACTACATTGTAAAAGAAAGATTATATAAAATAAAAAAGCATCAAATTGGAATTGGATGCCATTGTAATAGTAGAAAAGTAAAACAAATCAAATATATAAGAAAATCGTTTTCTCCTCAATCAAAACCTACAAAATAAATGAAAACATTTATTTAATATGTTAATACTTAATAGTCACTACTTAAAAACTTATATTTTGTTACGGGCTAATTTTGTCACTGGAAAAATAATTTGTAATAAAATTTAAATTTCAGTGTCAACAAACCTGCGACATGCGGTGTGACACTGAAAGTAAACTGCCATGCAACTTTAAAAGGAAGATTATATAATATTTAAAAAAGAAAAAAAGAGCATCAAATTAAAATTGAATGGCATTGTAAAAGTAAATCAAAGCATATACAAGAAAATCATTAACTTTTCTCCTCAATCAAAACCTACAAAATAAATGAAAATATTTATTTATATTATGTTAATAGCCGTGAATAAATAAATAAATGATAGTTAATAACTATTTTTCTTAATAATTATAAAATACCTACAGTTTGAAGATGGCACCCTATTTTATTACGCGAAAGGATAAGTAAGATTTAAAGGAAAAAAAAATCACTTAACACTTGGCTCACCGTGCAACCTTCTCTGATGTATAACAAAATTGAGATTAGCTGCTTAAAAAAAAAATTAAAATAGGAGCAATTACAAGCATTTAATTCACATTTCGGAGGTGTATCATTATCCACCCACCATGAAAAAGAACAAAAAAAAGAAGGTAAAAATATTAAGACCGGACCAACAGTTCAATATACAAACATTAGCTTAGTTCTATATGCCTGCACTGCACTACTTTTTCCGATTGCTTGACATTCTGAGCATCCAAGATTCAAGAATGAAGATGGTTGGCACAATGGAATTGTGAATAATTTTATTATTCTTTGTATAGGTGAATATTCTCACATCTTATACCCTTATGATAAATATTCAACAAATATTCAACAAATCCCACAAAAACATTGAACCGCCTAACATAATTTGCACTAAAAACAATAACACCTATACATTATAACTTTGCAAGGAAACTAAATTATTGAATCCTGGTACCATGTTGCATTATCATATCCTTAATTGAAAGGCTAACCGCAGACCACAGACTGAATTATGTCCTCCGGATTCTCAGTGCCACGGATTATAAATATGTCCTCTAGATGCTCAGGGGATAATCCGTGCTCCATTCCCCTATGCACAACCGAGTAAAAATACAGACCATGAAGCCTGACTAATCATATTTGCCACCATTTTCGATTTTCCAGTGTCTTGACAAGTTCGTTTGCCATAGATGCGAAGTCTTCAGCTCCACTTTGCAGCTCTTCCGTGCGCCTACTGATTCTCTAAATGAGAGAAAAAGAGAGAGAAAGGTTAAAAATTGGGACTAAAGATGTGCAACTTTGTAGGTCTGATCTCTTCCAAATTGAAAGGTGCAAGTCATATACTAATCTTTTCAGAATAGACTGCTCAGTGACACACTATTAAACTACCTAGTATATAGATTACCTCAAGTTTTTCCTGTCTCTCTATGAGCTTATTCTTTGCTTGTGCAGCTACCGCAGAAGTATCCTGAAATCAGTTCTTACCATATCATATCAAAAAATCCTTTCAAGAAAAACAGCTGTACAATCGCTTGTTAAAACTAAAACAATCTTCAGCATTACCCCAGCCTTTCTATATTTGGCCATAATTTCTTGAGGAGTTCTTAGTCTGGGCTTTATATCATCTGTCTCTGTCCCGCCATCAAATAGTCTTTCTCTTTCCGAACCCTTTTCTGCGTACAAAGTAAACATATACATATATGCAGTAGTCTGTACAAATCAAAAAGTAAAAACACTACATAGAAATGTATCTATTATGTAATTATGTAATAAACTCTTAAGCTTTTACCTTTATTAATGTTTTTAAGATCATGGGATGAAGTAGATCCTACTGGCTGAGGCTCATCAATTTCAATATCATCTGTACCAAAAACAAGTAAAAAGTGAGTAAGAATAGACTTAAAAAATAAGTGGAGATTTTGCACTTGGCAGAGAACCTATATCAAGCTCCACATCTGCTTCCTGATCTGCTGATGCATCTGAATATGGAGACTTCAAAAATATTTTCTCTAGATCATAAGTTGATTGAGTTGTAATGAAATCCACCGTATGCGCAGTTTTCCCCCCCTTAAGGCCTTTGACAATACCACCTATAATCCCAGGTGCAGTACCCTGTAGAAATACAGTTTATGCTGTTTGCTTTAATCCAATATTCTTCATAAAACAAGAACCTACTGAAACTGATTATTTCATTGTACCTGCTTTTTCTTCTGGTTTAGGGATAAATTCAAGGCAGCATCAGCAGCAGCTGCAAGAACTTTATCATGGAGACAAGGCAAAGACTCTGGAATCCTAGAAACAGAAAAGCAAGCTCTCTTGTTTTTAAGTAAATAAAACATAATCAAAATCTTTGAATCTTTATTAAACTAATATTCATGAACAAATAAAGAGGTTACCTTAAATCATTTTCATCAGATAAGAGAGAGATGAATGCCACTTCACACCCATTTGCCTGTCCAATAAATAAGTTGGTTACTTCAAGATATAAATTGAACTTATAATTTTAAATTTTTTAAGAAGATAATACCAGTGCGATCTGTCCATTATCACAAAAACTCATCATTTTATTCATGTTTGCCTTAAAATTCCATCTTAAAATTGACATTAAGGAGCTTTCTTTAATCAATTCCAAGTCTGGTATAGACCTGCCAAGGACAGATATGTCAACATTGATGATTTCAGAATTAGTAATGCTAAGTTGATATTTAATGCTAAAAACACAAGAATTGGATGACTTTAGTTACCTGATTTCAATTGCTCCATTTTGAAACAGCGAGACTAATCCCTCAACTTTTCCATCTTTCTTAAGAGTTGAAGTCCAACAACATGGTTTTTCATGTTTCACTTTATGTATGGGTTTGTCATTTCCCTAAGAAGATCAAACCACCTTAAGCATATAAAGAAAATATTAATATTACAAGTGAAATTAAAGAAGTCGAGAGACACCTGAATAACAGATTTTGTAGAGTACAAGCGCAGTGAATCCTCACAACAAAGCAAAACAAACAATTCCAGTAAGTTTTCTCCAGAATAAGCAGTTTCTGGGCAAGAGTCATGTTCCACTTCATGTGAATTTGTTCCAACTTCAGAATTGTCTGGAATGGGCTCATTCTTAGCAGCAGTATCCTTGAAGGAGTCTTTTGGCTGGTTTTCATTGCATAACTTAGAACTAGAAGTATTTCCCTCTGTAATCCAAAAATTTCAGAATTTGGACCTTGAGTGAAATCAAATTATGATTATGAGTATCTTATTCTTTTGGAGAAGAAAAATGTACTTGCCTATAACATACATTGAAATTGCAACCAATTCTTTTTTCATGTTCCATGGCCGTGAGCAGATAGATTTACCAGTGTGACCATCAATCACATTAATCTTCGCATCCTTGGATAAGATAAACATTATGTCCTCACTAAATCTCTCCTGACTATTTGCCTCAGACTGCTTTGGGCTCTTCAAAAGGCTATGAGTATTTACAGTTTCTTGGCAGCATATTGAAATGACTGGAGACTTAGAGCAAGATACATCATCTATGAAGAAGACGAGTGATAAAGAACTCATGTCAATTACAGCAACCTGGAAAAGAGCATTAAGTTTAGGATCCATTCAAACTAATGAAGAATCTTAAGCAATGGCCAATATTCAAATCCATCAGAATAAGAAAATAAAAAATAAACATGTAGATAGCTTATACTCACACGTCCACATTTAAAGCCCACAGCAAGCTTAGCTCCACAATGCACAAATTTTAGTGTTTGAACAGGAGAGTTGAGAAGAGAAAAAACAGCGATACATTGAGGTCCTTTTCCTTGAGACAAACTGTGAACTGGGGAACAAGTTGGACTATGTTAAGAACCAAAAAGATCCCGTAATAATTTGAATGTATCCTTAACAATGTGATCTAAAAATTATGTAACTGAATTATGCTCCAGTATAGTAAAACTGCAAACGATGTAAAGTATTTCAGTAAGCTTAACTGCAAGAAGATGCAGAGAATTTCCAAAATTACTTTAAGTGGAATCAAATACGATATTATTGAATTCAGGGTCATCTTTCACTGCCTATAGTGATTATTTGATGGAAAGTAAAGTGATCATAGGACTAAACAGTTCAGAGATCAACTGCGGAACCTGGTAATACTCTTGTTTGTAAAAAGCTTTTTCATCTTATTGCAAAAATAACATTCTTAACTTATTTCTTGAAATCAACTTATACTATTAAGTATTTCACATTCAATATATGCATCCATATCAGATGCATATTCAATAGAAACACTTCCCAACATGTTACATGTAAAAAAAAATTGGAAATATTACTGATACTTCTTATATGTTTTAAAGCTATACAGAACCTTGAATCTTAGCATACAGCAATTTGTTGTGTTGACTAGCACTGTAGTTAATGTGATAGGAAGAGTTAATAACATTAGACCTCTGACTTTGTCAGGACTGCACAAGCAGATTAAATTCCAATAGTTAAAAGTGCAGAATTTTTATAAACCTAGATAGCTCAATTCTTTATAACCAACTTCCTCCAATCAGCCTAAAACAGAACATTGATAAAATCTTGATATTCCAAGGTCTACCATGAAAATTGGCCATATAAATACTAATCAAGTGCTTAAGTTCAAAATTTACAATTTACCATGACATAGAAATATATTTAAGAACCCCAACAAAATTTTCCCACGATAGAAAGATGGTGGCTCATGCAGGTTAGTTCCTAATTCAAAATTTAACTTTATAATGAAAGAGAAATAAATTAATTCTGAACATATAAAGGTGGAGGCTCAAGTCATTAGTACTAGAACCAATAGTCAAACTCTGATGTCAAATTTGCAAAATATTAGAAGAGGAGTGCTGTGAGGGTCGATCTTATATACATAGTTTAAAATGGTCCTTCAAAAGACTAATGAGGCTGATCAGAGCAATGCGTGACATTTTACATTACCTTCATTTTTATTTTCGGTAACAAAGTGGAAGTTTTTCCTATCCTGACAGTCTTTCAAGTTATAAATACGAACCTGTACAAGGCAATTCAATAAGAAAGAAGTACGAAAAACCAAAAATGTCCCAAAAGGTATTCAGAAAAGAAAGCCTCTAACCAAACCACATTCATTGCCAAGAGCCAAACTTAAAGTGAAGAAGCAGAAATCCAATTCTGTTATTGGAGTACTTGAACCAGCCACTCTAATACCTTCCACCTGTTAGACACATAAGATGATTTGGCTTCAAGGATACACCCTCATTTTTAACAAGGGCGGTACATATAAAAACAAAAAGATAAAGTACTCTTACCTCGTATTCGAAATGATAAACAAAGGATAAAACTGGATATGTGGCATCCCAAATGCGGACAGATCCATCTGCATAACCTGTCAGATACACTCTTTTGATCACATGATCTTTACTAGTAGACAATTGACTGGGCAAGCCCCCAGTCAAGGGCCACTTGGCACCGCTAGCTGGGATCGACATTGAATGAAGTTTCATAACTGAGGTTAACTAACAGAACATGAAGAAAAAGATAATGTGTTAGAAATTAACAAAAAAGATAACGGATTTATGAGGCTGTCCTGCTTTACAATAAAGCAATACCTCTGACAGCATCTTTAATGATTTTTCCCCACTAGGTAGCTTCATAAGTTTTGCAACTGTCATGGCCGGATCATTTGTAGGTATTACAGCAGGAAATGTTATGGCAGCGAAAGACTGTTTTCTCTCTTGCTGATGCTGGGAAATCAAGGCAGACAGACTATCATCATCATAAAAATGCAATTGCCCAGGGTTTGTCAAGACAAAAACATCAGCTTTGTGGTTAGTCCTTGTTGTCCCAGCACTTGGAAATAAAATCATGTCTGCAAAAGAGCCAGTGAGTGTAATATCTGCACGGCCAACACATCTTAAAGACTCCATTCCAGATGACCATTCAAGAGATAAAACCTGAAACAGAGAGAGAATATTAAGAGAACCTCTTTTGTTATGTGCTAAGAAAACTTGAAGACAACAAAACATCACTTTACCATCTACTAGTTAGAAGTGATAGTCTAACAAGAGTGAACAATAAAAATGTCAACTTTATTACTAACACTGTTGTGAACGCAATAGGCATCTAGCTTAAATTCAAAAAATTGAAACCAAGATTCGAATTTGGAAAGGCAGTAATTCTGTACGAAATCAAACCAGCATGGCAAGACAAAATCTGAACGGTACCTAATTTTGTAAATATGCTATTACAATTACACTATCAGATGCTATCAACTATCATCCAAAGATAGCTATGCTGCTTCAAAATACACAAGTCCTTAATCTATCTAAACATATTATTATGTCTACGAAAAGCTAACATTACTTTTGAACTGATACATTTATAAACCTTTTGAAACTTTATGCTAACTATATCGTTATGATGCCTTCATCATTGGTAAATACATTTCCAATAAAAATTGAAGTCTCCTACTTTCGAAAATAAATCACATACCGTCAGAACTTCTTGAGCTCCTATTTCATCACCACCATAGATAAACAGTTGGCCATCATAATCATTATGGGTTTTATGACTTGAAGACCACTGTAAAACAATGATAGGGAGTCTTCTTTCGGCAGATGATAATCGTAATTTAACAATATTGTTAGATAATGAAAACGCTTGTTGACCTTTATTAGAAGCAGCAGATGTTGTGTTCCAAAATAAAATATCTCCATCTACATATCCCACAGCAAGAATGGACCCACTGGAAGATGCCCAGCAAAGAGCACTTATCTCTTTCTCTCCCAGATAATGTTCCAATGTTTCTTCGGGAGAGTTATTATTGACGTTATTTGAACCTTTAAAAGCTTCATCCTTCAACTGGAGATCCTTTCCACCTCCGGCGAAGACAATTCGACTTTCAGCAATATCCCAAAGAACAACCAGCCCATTCTGATACGCAATAAGTACTCTGCTAATCAAATAAAAAATAACCATCCTCGTCTTGAAGCAATAAATGTAAAATTTGAATAATCTTTTACTATTATTTCACATACTAATGATTTAAAATATTAACCAAGTTTACTTCGGGTCCAAAGAAAAAAAATTTAAAAAAAATTCTACTTTGGGTCATGTCTCATTTGGTCCCCAATTTTAATTTTTTATTATTTTCTAAAGCAATGTGACATCACCCCAGCAATTTTTTGCTTTCGTCCACTTCAAGAGAGGAAAAATAGCTTTTAGCTACTAATCTTCACAATGCTGGACATTATTCTAAATGATAGGTATAGTGGCAAAGTCTCTTGCCTATTTCCTGAAGAATAAGGTTGAGGAAGAACTCCAACAATAGGTTGGTCAATAAGAAATGGACAATCGGCAGCCTCTGTGAAATGGCAGAAAAAGGTGGCCTTGAATACATAGGAAGTATAAATAGATACCAGAAATATGCTTCAGTTATCAACCACAAGAAAGAAGTGAAGAAGAAATTACCACTAATAGAATTTGCAGATATTTGATAGGGAAGCTGCAAAAGTTTCCCATCCTCGACATTGTACTTTATCACAGACATCATGCCATACTCATCACCAACATATCTGCACATTGTAACAGTGAACATTTTATGGAGTAATTTCCCAGTACTCACATCCTTTTACCAGCAAATCAGCAGCTGATTAAGAATATGTATCATCATTTCTTTTAGTGAGCAACATACATGAAGTTGGAGCCATGGATTACAGCAAAAGCAGTGATATTGGCTTCCCACTGTAAACAAGAAACTAGGCACCTGCTCTCAAGATTCCAAACCTGCAAAAGTTGAAGTTATCAATCAATTGTATAAATGAAATGCTTAGTAGCTGACAAGTCAACAGCCAAACTACAGCCTAACTACCACTGGCTAAGCAGCCGGACCCCCCACTTTTCCACTATGATATACCAAATTTAAACAAGTCCCGTAATACATTTTAACCATGCCAATATATTTAATTGTTAAAAAGAAAAAATATTATTAAAAACAATAGAATTTGAAGCAAAAGCCTGTGAAAAATAGTTATCTAAGACCAAATATTGATAATCAATGATAGAGAACACAGGTTGAACATGTGATGTAACTGTTCGATAGAGTTCTCTTATCATTATATTGTGAATTATAACATAAATTGTGTTTGACTAGAGACATAAAATTTACAGTTGATAATAAATTAATAAATTAATTATACCTGAATATCGTTGTCATTTAAGATGCTGACTAAGTAGCCCTGATTTTGCAAAAACTGCCAAAAGAAAATACCAAGCATTAGTCTGCCGCTTAAACAAACAATAAAAAGAAAGGGAAATGCAATTGCTAGAAGTTATGCAGTTAACAGATAAATGTCTCTTATGAAACTTGCATCTGTTATAGGTTCTACATAAATGCATGGTGTTAGATTATCAACAATTCCATAAGCTTAAACTATCAGGATGTAATTCAACAATGACATCAAGTTAATACAAGAAGATAAAAGACACTAACACTCACCCTCCTCTCATATGTAGCCCATCCAACAAGAAGACATAAGTTGAGTTTTACACTTGCAGAATAATAATAATTTACCAGAGGGGTAAAAACAAAATTGAACCAAAGACCATATATATTTAAAAAAAAAAACCCAGAACTTTGATACCGTATTAAACTGCCATTAATTCCAAAAGTGTAATCAGTCAGGAAGTGGGCTTAATTCTCAACCTAACACAATAGGCATTAACACACTGATTTCGAAGTGGCATATTAGCAATAAAATCAGTATTTTACCTCCATGTTTTTAGTCATGCAGAAACATACCTCAATGTTTTTGTAAGGTATTTGCTTTGGGGAAATAAGAATTCCTTCAATACCATCACCACCAATAACTTTAATCCTTCCATCCCTGCAAATAGAAGAAAAATAAGATGAAGTAAAAAATGGCAATCTAGTGCCCCCATATCATAATAATCACAAATATGCTATTTTACAGTATATTTCTCATTTCATTTATCACAGGGATACTCCCTGACCTTCATCTATGCCTACCCATGGACATAAGTTCAATTGTGCATGACCTCTTGAGTATTTATCATTCTATACAATATTCTATACATGTCACCTTAATTACCATTAGAACTCTAGCATGTCCATATCACCTAGGTGGAATAGGACACTGTGAACATACAATTATCCAATAATAGGCAAACCACATTTTCCAGTCACAAATAAGGAAAACAATGGATTTTAAAGAAACTACAAAAGTTTTGGTACAAGAGAAATCAAATATCACACTGAGATTAGCCAATAGGCTAAGCTGCCGTCTTTTCAAATTTATTCTTTTTTCCCCACCAAATTTATTTTCTTAATAAAAAGGAAATGGCACATTTCTCAACTTACAGTGTCCCAATGGCTAAAAGGCGCTGAAAGGGATCGAAAGCAAGAATCGAGGCCGTAGAAGGGATACCATAGTGAACTGCTACTCTCAGGTCCAAGTCCGCTGGAGTCAAACTGCCTTGTTGCATGTTTTGCTAAAGTCAACAAATCAAAATCAATATATTTCCACAATTACAAACCATAACACATGCAATGTAGATTACTTTTAATTTCATAAAAAAATAGCTTTAAAATTACTCAAAACCCAAAAATAAAATAAAAATAAAAGCATAATTAAACATAAACACACTTCCAGACCAACAGGCAAAGCAAAAATAATATATCAAATTAACTTTAACAGATTAACAAAAATAAATATTTTTTTAATTGGAAAAAAAAAACTTTTAGTAAAAGATGAAACCCTAGGTCCATTTCCATTACCAATATGATCGAAAAGCAGAAATTATGTTGCTCAACGCTAAGCAAAAAGACCTTGGAAAATGAGGGGCGGCAAAGAAAGGAAGCGAACAAAATTGGTTAAAAAATTGGACTAAACCTGAGAGTGATGCACGGCCTTCTGCAAGAGCCGCTTAGCGAACATGGCGAATTAGCTGAGATAGAGAGAGAAAGAGACTGAAAATCTGTGCTCCAATACTTTCTTGTTTCGAAGGCTTTTTTTGCATCCTCGTTTCAGCGATCAAGCCGATGATCATTCACCAATACGTACATTTCCATAGCTGCACTTTGAATTCATTTCCAAGTCAAGGCAAATGGAATTTGGGTTTATATCCTCTGCGGTTGGGCTTGGGTACGCTTTCGTTGTCGATTATACTTTGCCCTTTCTTTTTTGAAGTCGTGTCCAATTTAAAATTTAGATCTACCTAACAGTCAAATGGGGATGTAGCTCAGATGGTAGAGCGCTCGCTTAGCATGCGAGAGGTACGGGGATCGATACCCCGCATCTCCAATTAATTTTTTTTTTTTTTTTTCTTTTCTGTCTCAGCATCTCAGCGAAGATAATAATAATAAATAATTATAAGATAAGGCTCCTGGAAATAATCCATATGTTTTTCCTAATAAAAAATATGTTCATCTTTGGAAAAAATGAACGTCTCTTTTCACTTTTTTATTGAACAAAATTTGACTAATCATGGGGATAAATGATTTTCTTGTGTGACAAGAAAATAGTTGTTGCAGCCAAGCCTACCCATCTATACCAACACTACTCCAAATCCCACCCCATGAACGAAACTTGAATATCTATAAGCACACTTATATATATATTTATATATATATTGTATGAATATATCCCCCACAAACTCTGCTCTGAACAATGGAAACCACGGAAGCATCTTTGGAGCTGTTGGAGCAGTCCTTAATGAGTACTTGTGCTTCAGACGCAATAGCAACTTCCTCAAGACCTCTTAGTGACAAGTAGTATACTTTCTTGTATAATTTGTCATACTTCTTTATATCTGATCTTTCATGTATTTGCTACAGTTTGTATAATTCGTTTTTCAATTTCTGTTTATTGTGTTTCAATTAGTATTCTTGCTCAAAGAGAAGAGATTCCCAAGGAAAAGCAGATTTGAAGGTTGGGAGAAAAAGAAGGTGGTAATTTTCATTACTTTTTTCGCTTTTATATTATTTAGAAGTATTTTCTGAGATTGAAAGTGGAAAGATTTCATATTCGTATAGAAGTTAGATGGGCTTTGTAAAAGTCTTATTGGTGATTCAACTGCTTGGCTGTGGTGATATACTCTGACTATTTAGTAACTAATTTGTCAGTATTTTTAAGAAACCATAGTCATACATTTTAGTGCAAAATTTGTTGACAAAAACAAAGTGGCAAAGCTTCTTTGTCTTTTCAATTTCAAATTTTCTTTAAATTGGGTCTATCTTACTGTCTATATACCTTTATTTGTAGCTAATAAGATAAAACATTGTTGGATCTGCAGGTGTCTGCAGTTACAAAATCACTGAAACAGTATCCACATGAAGGAGATGATGATATTATGGACCCTACTGTAGGTTCCACCACTTCCATTTCTAGCATTTTACTTTAATACTCTTATCTGAAAACGTAAAAATCATTTCATTTTATTTTTAAGGAGACACTTCAAGGTAATTTATTATCTTCAATAATCTATCTTCTATGATTATTGATAATGTTATTCACAGCAATACTTGCAAAACAGGCTAAGAATCTTGGAAACAGCAAAGGCATCTGGCTTCAATCCATACCCTCATAAATTCAAAGTTTCAGACTCAATTGCTGAATTCATTGCAAAATATGGAAAAGCTTAGATGCTGGAGAACATGTTGAAACCGTTGAAATCTCTTTAGCTGGTAAGTTTATAAACAACAGTATTGTATAAGGTCTATCATGGTATTGCAATAGTGCTAGATGTTTATTAACTCCATTCTCTCAAGGGAGGATCATGAGCAAAAGAGCATCTTCTTCAAAATTATACTTCTATGATATTTTTGGTGACAATACTAAAATTCAAGTAATGGTTGATGCAAGGTATTATTTTTTTTTTTTTTGCTCTTTTTCATTTATTTATTCAGTATTTATAACACATATAAATAAAATAATAAAGGAAAAATCCTTTGTCCAAATATATTATGTTTGTCAGCATTCCAACATGGAAGACAGTAAATTCTCAAGATACTAGTCCAGGGGGAAGCGAGGAGACATTGTTGGTGTCTGCGGGTTCCCTGGTTAGTGAAATGTTATAGTATACATTAAAGGATAAAATATGCATCTCTTAAAATTTAGGTTCCTTGTGAAAAGTCCTCTCTGAATGCTTTCAGTTTGTGATGTAGCAAAGTTTACATGAGGGGATTAGAAGCCTTAGAGAAATTACTTTTCCTGTTCTCCCATGTACCACCTCACCTCTGGTTTTATGGTGCAAGACACATTTCTAGGAGTCTTATGGCTAGTCAATTACCAGCTAATATTTTGATTGGAATCATGGTACTTGAATTCTGAAGTCAGGGAGTTTACTGGTTTTCATATTAAGTGTTTCTGTCCTAGAATTTTAGCCATGCTCCTTGAGGAAGATAGTGCTTCTGTGCATGTATAATTGGTTGTTGATATCATCACGGGGAAGAGGCGAAAGGGTGAACTAAGCATTTTTGCTAAGTCGCTGATCGCGCTTGCACCATGCTACACATGCTACCGAGGCACATTGCAATTCATGGCAGGGATGAGGCCAACTATAAGGTGAGACATCCACTACAAACTAATGTTCCTCAGTACTAGTCTCTCAATGTTAAATAGAATTTTGTTACAGAAGAATGGAAAGAAAGATAATCATTCGTGGAACCCTGGAAAGGCCAGAAATCGAGAAACTTATACTTTAAAAGACCAGCTATGCCAATACTTATTTCTTGGTCTCCCAAATATAAGTAACTATTAGACAAAAAATTTAAAATGATCTGAAATAAAATATTATTACTTCTTTTTGTTGTTGTGCTTCATATCTAAGCCCATAAATCCTGCTGATCATTTGTGAAATTGAGTTACAATAAGTTATTATGAGTATTTAATAGCGATCTGTTTTAATGGTAGGAAACTCGATATCTTCAGCGTTATCTAGACCTGATGTTGAAGAAGTACAACAAGTATTTAGAACTTGATCCAGAATCGTATCTTATTACAGAAACTTCATCGATTGTCTTGGATTTATAGAGGTTTAAATTTTGTTAGCACGAGTTTTCCATGTCTTTCATACATATTTTGTATTTACACACACTTACATATATATAATCTTTATCAGGTAGTCCTGTAATGCATATGATGCCAGGCCATTCATTACTCACTATAATGAATTTGACATGAACCTGTATATGCGTGTTTACGTCGAGCTTTATATTAAAAAGTTGATTGTTGGTGGACTTTATCGTGTTTACGAAATTGGGAAACAATTTAGGAATTAGGAAACGGATCTAACTCACATTCCAGAATTTACAATTTGTGAGTTTTATACGGCATATGCAGAATACAATGTGATGAAGGAAAGATTGGGTCTTGGCCGAGACAGGTTGGGTCTTGCTCGGCAATAGACATTTCTCTCTCTCTGTTGTGCGAGCCCTAACCTTGCTGATTTGGGGGAAATGCTCGAGCACGAAGGAGTCTTGCTATATCTGTTCTTTTTCTTTATTTTGTGCTTTGCGTTTTATGTTCTCGGTTGTGTCGTTTTGCTTTAATTAATTTTAGTTGAGTCATTTAAATGGGACGGCGTCGTTTTTAGAGGAGAAGGGTTTATTGTATCTGTTGGGCGTTCTAGTGTACACGTGGCAGCATCTCCAAGCTCAGATGAACAGTATTTATACTGTTCATCGTCTTCAACCTGACGGCTACGTTTTGCTTCCATTTTCTCTTGTATTCTGAAGCTTAATAGCTTCTGAAAATTAATGAAAACCTTTCTATAAATTACAGAAATTCCAGTTTCTTCCTTAATTTTTAGATTTGGTTATTTTCAATAGACTTCCTACGTTAGTTGGTATCAGAGCTTCTGAAAAACAGAAATTTTTTTGGGATGGCTGATTCAGGTGAAAGTAGTAGCCATGCCTTTGAAAATTTTCAGAGCATGAAGGCCTTAAGGGCATCCATCATGGGAGTAGAACAGAAACTTGATAATCTCACTGTTGAGATTAAACAGCTCTGTGCTATTCTCACTGCTGGAACCATGGGGTCCTCAGGTGTGAACAGAACACGAATACAAGAAATTCCTTGTTCACGTCTGCCCACATCTCAGAAGATCTCCAACCCTCTCAACCCTGTTTACAACACTCTCCACCCAAGCCAACACCACCAAAATCAATCAGATTTACCCACACCATTCTCTCACCAAAACCAACCAGATCTACCACCATTCCCTCACCAAAACCAGCCAGATATACCCACTCCATTCCCTAACCGACCCAGACCTCCTATAACCACCAACCAGAATTTCATTCCCCACCCATGGCACAATCAGTTTCCTCGCCAGTCAACCCCCACATCTGATTCTGATGATGAACCTGAATTTTTTGGAGCTCCCACTCCAAACCGACCCACCTATGGAGAGCCATATAGGTATACTCATCATCAGCACCCTTCTGAATTTAAAATGAGAGTTGATATACAATTTTTTGATGGTCATTTGGGCATAGAAGAATTTCTAGATTGGTTAACTTCTATGAAAACATTTTTTGAGTATATGAATATACCAGAAGAGAAGAGAGTTAAGCTTGTAGCTTACAAATTTAAAGGGGGAGCCTCTGCTTGGTGGGAGCAATTAAATGGAAATAGAAGAAGAGAAGGCAAGAATCCTATTCAGACTTGGTCTAAGATGAGGAAGCTACTTAGATCAAGGTTTCTGCCTAATGACTACAGCAGAGTCCTATTTCAAAAATACCATCAATTCTCTCAGCATAATAGAAGTGTGGACAGCTACACAGAAGAATTTTGTAGGCTCAGTGCTAGGAACAACAGTGAAGACCAGCTGGTATCCAGGTATATATCTGGACTTAGAATCCCAATTCAAGAAAAACTTGAATTAAGTCCAGTTTGGACCTTGGATGACACTATCAACCTTGCTGCCAAGGTTGAGAAACACATCCAGAGATCAGCATCTAAGGCCCCAATTAAGTGGAAACCTACTACTGAATATCAAGGTGACAAACTTAAGTCCTTCCCTCCAATTCCTAAACCTTTTGAACATTGTCCTAAACCAAACAGCAAGCCTCCTTACCAAAACCCGAAACCACAAAACCCCTATGCTAAACCTCAACCATTCAAATGTTTTCGGTGTAACCAACCAGGTCACAAATCTAATGAGTGCCCTCTCAGAAAACCTGTTAACTTGGTGGAAAACTTGGATCATGCAGAAAGTGAAAACGGTGAATATGTGGAAGAGGAAGGAAGTGATGGTCTAGTGGAAATAGTGGATGAGGACCAAGGGGAACCGCTGCTATGTATTGTGCAGAAAATACTCCTACCTCCGAAACAAACCAAGTCTGGACAGCGACACTCTATTTTCAGGACTAAATGCACAATTAACAAGAAGGTGTGTGATGTAATCATCGATGCTGGCAGCAGTGAGAATATGGTGTCTAAAGCTCTAGTTAAGACCCTTGGATTGACTACTTTGAAACATCCTAATCCTTATTTTGTGGGTTGGATCAAAAAGGGAAGTGAAACTAAGGTTACTGAACTTTGCAAAGTACCATTCAGCATTGGAAAATGGTATTTGGATGAACTGGCTTGTGATGTAGTAGAAATGGATGCTTGTCACCTAATCCTAGGTCGACCTTGGCAATTTGATAACTCAGTGGTTCACAATGGCAGAGATAACACATATTCATTTCAGTGGCAAGGAAAGAAGGTGATTCTCTTACCCGGCAAAACTACTCCCATTTTGGACCCTAACAAACCCGGCACACCCTACAACCCCACTGTTTCTCCTCTCCAACCACCCTCACAGTCACCTCTTTCTATTCCTAAACCCACCCCGCTGCTACTAACCATATCTGGCCACAAATTCCTAAATGAAACCAAACACATACCCCAATTTTTTGCCATTATTGCTGTAGCACAACCTAAACCTCCCAACCTTGACATACCCCATTTTCCAAAACCTATTCAAAACCTTTTGTCCAAATTCAAGTCTATAGCACCACTAGACCTACTAGATCATCTACCTCCTCTCCGTATTATTCAACACCAAATAGACCTTATTCCCGGGGCTTCGGTTCCTAACCTTCCTCACTATCGGATGAATCCTAAAGAAGCACAAATTTTACAAGGCATTGTGGATGACCTACTTCACAAGCATCTCATCCGAGAGAGCCTTAGCCCATGTGTCGTACCCGCTCTTTTGGTCCCTAAAAAAGATGGAAGTGCCCGAATGTGTGTGGACAGCAGAGCCATAAACAAAATAACAGTGAAATACAGCTTCCCAATCCCTCGGATTGAAGATATGCTGGATAAACTAGGGGGATCTCAACTTTTCACAAAATTAGACCTCCGAAGTGGGTATCACCAGATCCGAATCAGACCTGGTGATGAGTGGAAGACAGCATTTAAGACTCAAGAAGGGTTGTATGAATGGCAAGTAATGCCATTCAGACTTTGCAATGCTCCAAGTACATTCATGAGATTCATGAATGAGATTTTGAAGCCTTTTATAGGGAAGTTTGTAGTGGTGTATTTTGATGATATTCTAATCTACAGTAAAACAGAAGCTGCTCATCTACAACATCTACAGCAAGTTTTTCAGATTTTGGAAAAAAATCAGCTCTACTTGAATCTCAAGAAATGTGATTTTATGAGTGAAGAATTGTTGTTTTTGGGATTTGTAATCAACAAGGAGGGCATCAAAACTGATCCGATGAAAGTTAAGGCTATTCAAGAATGGAAAACTCCAACATCCATTACTGAAGTCAGAAGTTTCCATGGACTTGCAACTTTCTACAGACGATTTATAAAGGGATTCAGCACCCTAGCTGGTCCCATTACGGATTGTTTAAAGAAAGGAAAGTTTGAATGGGGCCCTAAACAAGCGGAGAGTTTTGCTGTTTTGAAAAAAAGACTGACAGAAGCACCGGTTTTATCGCTGCCAGATTTTGAAAAAGTGTTCGAATTGGAGACCGATGCTTCCAAAACAGGAATTGGAGCTGTTTTGACTCAAGAAGGGAAACCTATTGAGTATTTTAGTGAGAAGTTAAGTGAAGCACGTCAAAAATGGACAACTTATGTTCAAGAACTATATGCTCTTGTTCGAGCTTTTAAACATTGGGAACACTACCTAGTGGCTAAACAGTTCATTATTCACAGTGATCATAAGGCATTACAGTACATCCAATCACAGAAGAGAATTGATGCTATGCATGCACGATGGGTAGAGACTATACAAAAATTCCCCTATGTTTTCAAACATAAATCTGGAGTTCTTAACAAAGTTGCTGATGCTCTAAGCCGGAAGGTGAATATCATCACTACAATGCAAACCAAGATGATCAGTTTTGACTCTATCAAAGATCAATATAAGGATGACAAGGATTTTGGACCTATTTGGCAGAAGCTGGTCCTACATGAACCCGCTGGAAGCTACCATCTCCATGACGATTTCCTATTCAAGGGCCAACTGTTGTGTATTCCCGAGGGCTCTCTAAGGCTTCAAGTTATTTCTAACCT
Organism: Ochetophila trinervis; assembly: GCA_003254975.1. Taxonomy (NCBI): domain Eukaryota; kingdom Viridiplantae; phylum Streptophyta; class Magnoliopsida; order Rosales; family Rhamnaceae; genus Ochetophila; species Ochetophila trinervis. The sequence goes on from QANX01000354.1 coordinate 19,813, forward strand.
ACATGCTGGTGGACTCTCAGCTCACACAGGGAGGGATAAGACAATCTCATTGCTGGAAGACAGATTCTACTGGCCACACCTTAAAAGAGATGTGACCCATTTTGTTCAACAGTGTGGAATATGTCAGAGTGCTAAAGGTACTTCACAAAATACAGGTCTTTATACTCCTTTGCCTATTCCTCAGAATATTTGGGAAGACATTTCTATGGATTTCATCCTAGGTTTACCAAAGACCCAAAGACAGTTTGACTCTATTCTGGTAGTTGTGGACAGATTTTCAAAGATGGCTCATTTTTTACCCTGTAAGAAAGCAATTGATGCCACTTATGTAGCCCACCTATTCTTTAGAGAAATAGTCAGACTACATGGTGTTCCAAAATCAATTACATCTGACAGGGATGTTAAGTTCATTGGTCACTTCTGGAGAACCCTTTGGCATTGCTTTGACACCACTTTACAGTTCTCCAGTGCCTACCATCCACAGACTGATGGCCAGACTGAAGTGGTCAATAGAACCCTTGGCAACATGTTGCGGTGCCTTGCTGGAGACAAACCGAAACATGGGATTCAGCCCTACCACAGGCTGAATTTGCCTACAACAGAATGACCAACCGGTCCACTGGTTTGTGTCCCTTTTCTATTGTTTACACTAAAATTCCTAACCACATCACAGATATTTCAGCTACTCCTAACAGGGTTAACAAACCAGCTTCCGATTTGGCAAAACAAATTACTGATATGCATCACCAGGTAACCACAAAACTTGCAGAATCCAATGAAAAATACAAGCATGCAGCCGACCAACACCGAAGATTTAAAACCTTCAATGTTGGCGACCTGGTTATGGTACATCTGAGAAAAGAAAGATTCCCGGTTGGGACTTACCATAAATTGAAAGCCAAGCGGATTGGTCCTTGCCGAGTTGCCCAGAAAATTTCGGACAATGCTTACTCCATCACCCTGCCGCCTGAGCTGCACATCTCACCTACGTTCAACATTTCTGATCTCACCGAGTATTTTCCTCCGGATGCGTCTCCCACGGCTACCACTTCACTCGAGGTACCCCCTGATCTGCACATCTCGCCGACCTTCCACACTTCTGCTCTCACCGAGTCCTTTCCTCCGACTGCATTTCCCACGGCTACCACTTCACTCGAGGTCGAGTTTTCATCAAATGGGGAAGAATGATGAAGGAAAGACTGGGTCTTGGCCGAGAAAGGCATGATCTTGACCGAGGATCGGCATTTTCTCTCTCTCTGTTGTGCGAGCCCTAGCGTGGCTGATTTGGGGCAAATGATCGAACACGGAGAAGGCCGCCCGTATCTGTTCTTTTTGTCTAAATTGTGTTTTGCGTTTTATGTTATCTGTTATGTCGTTTTGTCTTTAAATTAATGTTAGCTGAGTCAATTAAGTGGGACGGCGTCGTTCTAGAGGGGAAGGGTTTTATTAAATCTGCTGGGTGTCCTGTTGTACACGTGGCAGCATCTCCTTGCTCGGATGAACAGTATTTATACTGTTCATCATCTTCAACCTGGTTTTTTTTTTTTTCCTTTACGTTTTCTCCCATTGTTGCCGTGTATCTTGAAGCTTAGTAGCTTCGATCAATGTAATGAAACAGGTTATTAATTACAGAAATTCCATTTCCCTTCTCTAATTTTTAGATCTGTTTAATTTGCAAACGACTTCCTACGTCAGATTTGATCTCTGCTTCACAGAAACCTGTTGTGTCGCACAATTCTCTTAATGGTTTATCTCTAGTTAATAAATTTCTACTTGCTTTTTTGCACCTGACTTATCTTTTTTTATTTGTTTATTTATTGTTCTTTCTTTCGTTTGTTTTTCATCTTATGTGTTAGTTTTTGATGGTTGAATAAATGGATATTCTTGGTTTAGCATTTCATTTGCCTACACAGAGCTTAACTGTTTAGGGGTATGTTTCATAAAAGAACAACAGAATCGAAGGTGAGAAAAATAAACATGCATTTTCAATGATATTAGTATAACTCTAGTCCTTGTATTGAGCACTAACAAAAGCACCGGTGTCCCAGTGGACGTCCATTGCTACAGTTACTGTATTAAACATCTGGCTAGGAAATATGCAGACAAATTTCAAGAATCCCACTTAAAAAGATAAAATAAACCGAATTATTCTTATTTTTAAATGCTAATCAATAAACAGTGATATGGGTCTCTTTTAAATTTTAAATGCTCAAGTAGAAGAACTTCACCCCTACTCAACCTCCCACCCACCAGAGGAGGAAAAAGAATAAAAGGGTGGAATCAAAACGCTCTAAAAATATTACTATTAACTTTCAAGATATCAAGATTTCTACTTTTCATATACTTGTGTAATTTACTAATCAAGAAACAGACATTATAACCAGGTAAATGCAACATGATGTAGATAGAGTGCTCTCTATACAGATAGAGAAACAAAAATGTTCAAGCTACAGGTTGAAGTTCAAAATATGATAAACAAATTACATACCTGAATATCTATATCAGTTTGCCCACCTTGAGCTCCACCAAGAGGCTGATGGATCATAATCCTTGAATTTGGCAGACTGTATCTTTTTCCTTCAGTAGCGCAGCAAGAAGAGACATTTAGACAATCAAGTAACATGAGCAACATTGCAACATACTCATAAGCCACAAAGGCTGCTTACCTTTGGTCCCAGCACTAAGCAGGAAAGCCCCCATACTGTTCGAGAAAAAACAAGGTTAAATCATTAACTAAAAGGACATATTTATTTTTTAATGGTGGGACAAAATAGAGAACAGTATTTAAAAAAACACATCACTCTACTACTTTAAAATATACTCACTGATTGATTTAGGTAATTACAATCCAAAACTACTTGTCAATTGTAATATCTTATATCAAAACCATTTAAGTTCAAATCTACCTCAAGCTTTACACTCATAAGCTAAAGAGTAATCAGCCTTGCATTTCTATAATCTATAACAAAATTGGATAAAATCCAAGGCAACAAGAATGCTCAGCTTTTGAAACATATAGTCACTTGATAGATTTAAGAATATTACATTCTACAACTACNAACTGATTAAGCAAAAGTATCTCAACCAAGACCAACCAAACATCCTCGGACATATCTATTCTTAATGTGAATAAGCCATAAAGAAAAAAAGGCCACTAGATGGTAGTTCGTCTACTTTCAACTTACACTATAGCGTTCACATTTCATAAAACAAAACAAAAAAACATTCTTGGTAATGATAATACAATTCGACAAAAAGTTGTCTTGTTGCAATAATAGGAGGAAACTCTACTTGGAATATACATATGCAAGCTGAGAGAACCTACCTGAACGAGCTCATTCAATGAAACAAATTGTAAAACATAATCTTAATCAGAAGCATTTACCTTTTGTTATCTATGAGATTGCAGTGGGATGAATGAAAAATCTCCTTTCTGAATTCCTGATCTTGATGGGGAAGTCACTACGAGTAGGATTTAGATCCAAGAACTCAAAACTCCTATTTGGGAACTCCAAAGTCAAAGTAGTTGATCCAGGTAAAGTTCTCAGCAAAAACAAGAAATGGGTAAAGTAGGACTTGGATTGGATTCGCTCTCCATCAATTTTCTAGTGTAACTGGTCATCATTAATAAATTTATTAGATTATTGATGACGTAATTCATATTGAAAACACTTAAATACCACATTAATAAATTTTTAAGACATGGATTTTAAACATTATATTCGCATTTACAAATTTATGGTGATTTAAAATCTCAAAATCCTTCAACTCAAGTACAATTTAGTAAATTAAAAATAAGTTTGTTGAATGTTATTATTTTCTAGTTTCAGGATTGTAAAATTTAGATCTTCTATGTTATAAAATTCCTTGTCTACTAAAATAGAAAAGTTTACGGATTCGTAATATTCTTTAGTTAGTTTAGACTTCTGCATTGCATGTTTCAGATAAACAAAATTAAATTAAAACTCCATCTCGTCACCTCCCAGCCTTTTCTTCCATCACTCGATCCTCAATTAGTTTAGTCTCAAAGATTTCGTTATAAAATTAAATAAAAATAGTCAGTAGAGCATGCTTTGAAACTTTTCTATTTCTTTGTTTTTTAATTAATTAATTTTTTTATGAATTTTATAATTGATGTTTGTGTATGTTATTGATTCTGGTTAGTTTATGATGCAATAATTAATTAGTTTATTATATCTATAGTGATTGAATGTTATGGTTGTACGTAGTCTATATTCTAAGTATTTTTAGGCATTAAATGATACATTTTATAATCAGTAATCATGGCATGGCTTATTAAATATGCTTTGCTCATATTTTTTTTTTTTTTCAAGATATGTCACTGTTTAGCACACGAATTTTTTATGGTGGGCATTTGGACGAAAATCAATTCAAAAAAATTATGTTGGTGGTAAAATTGCTCATTATGACTAGTGTGATCCTGACAAGTTGAGTAGGAGTTTTGAGGATATGTTGAAAGCACTAAAATATAGTGGATTTAGATTTGTATGGTTTTTAAATCCTAATGCAACTATGGAATATGGGCATTATGTTCTGCAATTATTTTCTAATATAGCCGGTAATGTCAGGGTAAGGAGGCTTAAATTATGGGCTAATCTGTTTAGTTTTGTCACATGACATCCAGGGCAGCATTACTGCCCCAGTTTTTTTTTTTTTTTTTTTTTACAAGAGTTGGTGTATTTCACTGTGCAAAATATATATAAAGCTTGATTAGTTTTTTCTGCATTATTCTCTGGTTTTTATCAAGTTTTGTGATATGGAAATATCAGAGTATCAAGCATATAGGACAAAGGTCAAGGCAGGATATGCATAGCTGACCAATATGTCAAAGTGTGGGATTTTTGTGTGAGCTTGTCAAGACTAACCCTGGTTATCTATGCGATTACAGTGGGATGAATGAAAAATCTCATTTCTGAAATCTTGATGTGATGGGGAAGTCACTACGAGTAGGATTTAGATCCAACAACTCAAAACTCCTACTTGGGGACTCCAAAGTCAAAGTCATAGTTGCAGGTACAAGTTCTCAGCAAAAACACAAGGTAAGAAGACAAGAAATGGGTAATTAAAGTAGGACTTGGATTGGATTCGTTCTCCCTATTTTTTAGTGTAGTTGGTCTATCATTAATAAATTTATTAGATTATTGATGATGTAATTCATATTGAAAACACTTAAATACCCATCGTTAATAATTTTTAAAGACATGGATTATAAAACATTATATTTGCATCTACAAATTTATGGTGATTTAAAATTTTAATATCCTTCAACTCAAGGACAAGTTAGTAAATTAAAACTAAGTTTATTGCACTTTATTATTTTCTTGTTTCAGAATTTATTCTTTAATTAATTTAGACTTCTGCAATACATGTTTCAGATAAACAAAATTAAATTAAAGGAAAAAAAAACCTCGTCACCTCCCAGCCTTTTCTTCCATAACTCGATCTTCAATTAGTTTTGTCTCAAATATTTCCTTATAAAATTAACGAAAAAGTAGTTAGAAGTGCATGCTTTGAAACTTTCCTTTTTTTTTTTAATTAATTAATTTCTTTATGAAT
>QANX01000355.1:1449-45060 GCA_003254975.1 Ochetophila trinervis
TCAATTATGCATGCATGTAAATTGACATATATATGTAATAGCTTTAAAGAATTTGCATGCAATATCTATACTTTGTTTGCATAGTTAATAAAATTTATGTGAACAAAATTTATGATGGATATGTTATATATGTATACATCTGTATTTCCTTTCGTATACATTTTAATTCTTAAAATTAAAGTTTAAATGTTTCATTAATGAACAGTATTTGTTTTTATTGAATTAATTAAGCTTGTTTATTCAACTACTGTAAAATCAATTGTTTAATGAACATATTAATTTATATTTATTTGATCGTTTATTAATTACTTCTTAAACGGTCCTAATATCTTAAGTATTATTTAATTATTTTATTGTCTTTTCTATATTTTTGTGGGGAATAAATTATAAGGATCTTTCATATATATAGCTAAAATATATACATATACATATACATATTATATATACAAAACAACATCCTACCAAATATATGAAATATTTTTATTGATATTACACAAACATGCTTACATAGATCATAAATTATCCATATATATGAATCTCGAGCATATCATTATCAGGTTTACATTAAATTCTGCAGATCTCGATCGACATATGAAAAATTAACCGAGGGGAGCGGAAGAAGAAATCCGCGCCTTGTCCAAGTATTTGTTGCCTTGTCGTTCTATGATACTGGACAAGGAAGCCTCCTGTATGACAATGAAAGATTTGATCTCTAGAGATAGGTGATCTACCAGAAGAATATACGACATTTTGAAGTGGGTCGAAAACCTGAAAGGGAGTAAAGATCATAAATATTTCATCGTTTTCATATATTTTGAAATAGTATCAGCTAAAAAGATAATGAAACCAAGAAGATCAATATTTCCATAGTTGCTTTTTTTTTCCCGATGGTTCAAGAATATTTCATTCTTTCCTTTTATTTTGAAATAATTTCAGCTGAATAATTGGGCATAACAGCTGAAACTATTTCAAAATATAAGGCAAGAAAGATATATATATATATATATATATATGTAAAAGAGAGAAGCAAATCATGAAATGTGGATTGTTAACGTGAGGATGTGCCTATTTATAGATACATAATGGTTGGTGCAAATTAAATGTTAGTAGATAGGTTGGAATTAAATACGGTAGCGAAAGTTCTTGTTTAAAGTTATTGGCGACGCCAACGTTGCCAATTTGAAGTTATAGGCGACGCTCGCGTCGCCAATAACATTTTTTTTTTTTTTTCTGAATATTATTTCTTTTACAATAATAGATAATGGTAGGTGCAAATTAAATGTTTATATATAGGTTTAATTAAATTAAATGTTTATATCTGTTTTAAGCGACGAAGGGCTAGCTATTTGGAAGTTCTAATTTGAAGTTATGGGCGACTAATATATATTTCTTTTACAATAATAGATGAGTTGATTACAAGTACTTCAATATGTTATAAACAAAGTACTGATCGATAAATTAGCAAACATAAGTTTTTCAACCACAATATAATTTAATTATTTTATTAAATATTCTAATTTAGTTTATTAATGTACGAGTCAGCATCTTGACTTACGTACGTTCTTCGTAGCTGCTCCCACCGATGACGCTCCTCTTCGCACCCCCATTTAAAGAAGATAGAATGAAACCTTTAATATGTATGAAGGTGAAGTACCTGAAGCGTATGGATCGACGATTTGTAGCTGGTCGATCATATAAAAGGAGAGCTGGTCAAAACTTTTTTGACATTTCCATATATTTTGAAATAGTTTCAGCTAAATCGAAGAAAAAAAAACGTAAGAATATTTATGCATATGTATAATTTTTTTCTTTTTCTTGATGATTGTTTCTTTTACAGTAATAGATGATTTTCTTTCATAATATAGATACATATTTATAGATAGAGAATGGTAGGTGTGAATTGATTATTTTGGTATTGTGAAATAATTGTGGTAAGTGTTGGCACGCAACTATTTCGCGACACCTGCTCCAATGGGTGTCGCTGAATGTGATTTCCGCGTATATTTTCTGCGATGCTTTACGAATGCCTGTCGCAAATGTATTTGGCGTGCTGATTTTCGGTGACACTTGCTGAATGCCTGTCGCGAAATGTATTTGGCGCGCTTATTTTGCGTGACACTTGCCGAATTTGTGTCGCCGAATATGCTTCGCGCCACATTTTTCGCGACGGTTTTCGATCGCGAGTCGCGATAGATGATTTCACGCACATTTTAGAGACGTGCTTGTGTCGCTATTTTGTTCAAATAAAGGCGACGCACTATGTTTGTGTCGCCGTTAGTTTATTGCGACACAAATTTTTTGCTTCGTCGCGCATTTAGTGTCGCCAATTAAGGTTTTTGGTGTAGTGATAATAATAATAATAATAATAATAATGAAGAATTAACCGCCTTTAAGGTATGAGTTAAATTAAATTTAGTCTTTTAAGTTTTTAAATAGTATATGATAAACTAACAGCTGCTGCCACATCACCTGCTGCCACGCCATCTCTTCTACATGCTGCCCCAACTGATAATGGTAATTCAAAAGAGAGTTTTGATCAATCTAAAATACCTCCTGATAAGTATGTATCATGAACTTCAAAGAAGTCTCATCCGATTACATTGCTTTGCTATAATCACAAGTTTATTTTATTATTATGACCTGTTAAATGTATATACCTATAAAGCGGCTCTACAAGTAGCCCGATAGAAAGTTTTGTAAACACACAATCAAAATACGTTTGTTTAATAAAGTGTTTTTAAAGTTTAAAGTTTTTGTTATTTTAAAATTTCATCATGGTATCAGAGCAGGAAAAAATGTCGAAGCTTAACTTAAATGTGGGTTCTGAAGTTGAACAAAATTTGAGCATACAGTCTTTTCATCAATGTTCGAGTCTTATTTCTCTTAAGCTTAATTCATCTAACTATTTGTTATGGAGATCACAGATATTACCGTTGATTCGAAGCCTTGGAATTCTTCATCATATTACTGATGAAGAACGTCCATTACAAAGTCTTGTGGATGAAAGCAACTTAACAACAATGAATCCAAACTATGCTCAATGAGTTAGTAATGATGGACTGTTTACTACATGGCTATTAGGAACTATGGCTATGGATGTTCTTTGCTACACTTTTGGTTTGGATACAACTTTTCTTATATGGAAAGCCATAGAGAGTCATCTGTTGCCAGCTACCAAGGAGAAAGAAATTTTTCTGACCGATCAATTGATGGGATTAAAGAAAGGAAATATTTCTATAGATGAGTATATTAAAAGTTTTAATTATGTATGTGATAACTTGTCTGCTACTGGAAAGCTTGTTAATGATCTAGACAAATGTTTTCATCTTTCTCAAGGCTTAGGTCCAAAATATCAAGATTTTAGATTGGCCATGTTATCTAAGGCTCCTTGTCCTACATATACTCAATTTGTGCTTTCTTTAAAAAGTCATGAGAAAGTCTTGCAGAATTTTCAATCTGAAAAAAACCCGGGGACAGATCACAACCAAGCTTTTGTTGGACAAAGGGGTCAAAGTGACTATTGAAACCGTGGATCTAACAGTGAAAGAAGTGGAGGACATTTTAATTATCATGGAAGAGGATTTTTTCCTTCTCGGTCTAGACCATCTACCACCTAGAACCGAAGCAATAGTGTCTTTAACAATTCTTCCTCTCAACATGAAAATGCATCTTCTCAACAAAAGCACTATGCAAGAGAAGTCACGGTTTGTCAAATTTGCAAAAGGCCATATCATTCCGCTATCAAATGCTGGAATATGTATGATCATATTGAAGAAAATGGAGAGATTCAAGAGGCAAACACAACATATAAGGAAGAAGAATCGGCTTTTTTTGCCGATTCAAGTGCCACTGCTCATATGACAAATAATGCAGGTAATCTTACTGTTTATACAACCTATAATTGCAGTGATGTTATATATGTGGGAAACAGTCAGCCACTTCCCATCTTTCATAGTGGACATGCTTCTATTAAAACTGGAAAACAATATCTCTCTTTGAAAAATGTTTTGGTGGTTCCAAATCTGAAAAAGAATCTGATTTCTATAAGTCAATTACCTTATGAAAACTCATGTATTGTGGAATTCACTTCTTTTGGATTTTTTATCAAGGATCAGAACAACAGGATACTAGCCAAAGGTCATAGACAAGGAGGATTGTATGCATTAGATGAAGGAAATGATGAAGCTTTAACTGCAATAAAAAATGGTGTAGCAACTTCAAATATATGGCATCAAAGAATGGGACATCCCAATTTAATTTTTTTAAAGACATTAAATAAATGTGAACTGATTCATATTTCTAGTTGGATTAAGGATTTTTCTATTTGCACTAGTTGTCAGTTTGGAAAACAATGCAAACTTGCTTTTGATAGTTCAAATAATATTTATGTTTTTTCTTTGCAAAAGGTGCATTGTGATTTATGGGGACCAGCCCAAGTTGTCTCAAATCATGGTTATCAGTATTATGTTATTTTTATTGATGATTTCAGTAGATTCAGTTGGTTGTATCCATTAAAGAAGAAGTCAGATTTCTATGATTCTTTTATTAAATTCCAAACTCTAGTGGAGAATCAATTTGACAAAAAAATAAAGATTTTTCAAAGTGATGGAGGTGGAGAATTTATCTCAAATAAATTTCTGACTCGCTTGGAAGCATATGGTATTCAACATCAAATTTCATGTTCAGGTACCCCACAACAAAACAGTGTTTCTAAATGAAAACATCGACAAATTGTCGAAACAGGCCTCGCCATGATGTTTCATGCAAATTTTTCTTCTAGATATTGGGTGGATATATTTTTAACTGTTGTTTACTTGATTAATCGTCTTCCTTCATCAGCTTTAAAAATGGCTATTCCATATCATAAATTATATGGACACTATCCTAATTATAATGGAATTAAAGTTCTACGCTGCAGATGTTTTCCTTATTTCAAGAAACAAGGACATAACAAATTTGTCAAACAAACTTATCCTTGTATTTTTATTGGTTATAGTCCATGTCATAAAGGATATCGTTGCTTGGATCCAAAAACAAACAAGTTTTTTATTTCTAGACATGTTGTTTTTGATGAACAATTCTTACCCTTTAAAGCAACATCTACAAATGCAACAATAGGAATGCTTCCACTAATCACTTATGCAGGCACTGATGAATGGTACTCAAAAACCAACAACCATCTCATCACCCATGTTTTGGCCAACAAACCCATATAAGATCATTGTCTCACCCTCCCACATGATGCCCACTCACCAAAAATGTCCAATTCTCTTCTCCCACTTTCTGCCACCGTAGTAAATGAACCTGTAGCTTCTACTTTTCATCATGACATTTCACCCAACCCTCCCACGAAACACCTACTGTCACCCATACTCAAACCAAATTATCTCATGCACAAACCAACACACATCTTCCATGCACCTACTATTGTTGTTACCCAACCTCAAACCGATTCAGCCACTCAATCTCAACAAACTGACCCACTTACTGCACACACCAAAACAACTACACCACCACAACCTTCCCAATTTTTCCCTACTTCAAATTCCTCCCAATCCGATAGTCCACCCTCTTTTCCAAATTTATCTCATAATCTTTTCATCAATCTACCATCGTTTCCAAACAATTGCCACACTCACCCAATGTTAACAAGGGCACAATTACGCCAAAATCCCCTTTGTATCCATGAATTACATCCCTCCAACATTGCCAACCTAAGTATCCGCTCCACACCCAAACCCATCCCTATTCCAAAAATGGTAAAAACAGCCTTCAAAAATGCAGAGTGGACCAATGCAATGCTAGATGAAATATCGTCTTTGCACAACAACAACACCTAGGTTTTAGTACCTCGTCTAGACAACATCAATGTGGTTGGCTCAAAGTGGATATTTCGTGTTAAGTTCAGAGAAAATGACACTGTTGATCATTATAAGGCACGATTAGTAGCAAAAGGATTTACACAAATTGAAGGTTTCGATTATGAGGAAACTTTCAGTCCTGTTATTAAACCCACATTAATAAGGTGAATTATTTCTGTTGCTCTCTCTTCTGGATGGATCTACGTCAACTAGACATTAAAAATGCTTTTTTAAATGGCATTCTAAAGGAGAAAGTATATATGGAACAACCACCGAGTTTCTCAAGATCCACGTATTCCGAACATATTTGTCTTCTTAAAAAATCCTTGTATGGCCTCAAACAGGCCTCTCATGCCTGGTTCGACAGATTGTCTCAAGTCTCCTCCACATTGGTTTCAAATGCAATGTTGCTGATCTTTCATTATTTATCTATAGAACTGCTTCTCATATTCTGCTATTGCTCATCTATGTTGACGATGTCCTCTTAACAGGTTTTAGTTCAATTTTAATGTCCCAACTCATCAAACAACTCAACAAAGAATTTTCCCTCAAAGATCTTGGTCTGCTATCCTATTTTTTGGGCATCGAAGTCAAATATTTCACTGGTGGTCTATTTCTCTCTCAAGCAAAATATACAAAGGATCTGCTTACCCGTGATAATCTTTTTGCTTCAACCCTGATGGCCACACCTATCTCTGCAAAACTGACCCTTAGATATGATCATCATCATCATCAGGTTGATGCCACTGCTTATCGCAGTTTAGTTTGAGCTCTTCAATATCTAACCTTCACTTGACTAGACATTCAGCATGCAATTAATCAAGTCTGCCAATTTTTTAAGCACCAACTCAAATTCATCTTCAGGCTGTCAAACATATATTACGTTATCTATGTGGCACTTTGGACTATGGTCTTCATTTCTTAGCTCAAAGTTTAAACTTCATGGTTGCTCCGATGCTAATTGGGCTGGCTGCCTTCTTACAAGGCAAAGCACAACCGATTTTTGCATCTATTTTGGATACAATTGTATTTCTTGGATTTCAAAAAAAACAACCGATAATATCTAGAGCAAGCACTAAAGCTGAATATAAGGCCATGGCATCCACCACTGCTGAGTTAACATGGATGCTCTACTTGCTTGATGAGATCAGTTTCACTTATGCCAAGCCAATTCAACTATCCTCATCTATCAATAAATCCAATATTCCATGGCCAAACCAAGCATATTCAATTGGATTATCATTTTGTTCAAGAAAAGGTAACCTCCGATCTCCTCAACACTTGTTATCTTCATACCTCACTACAGGTTGCTGATATGTTCACCAAGCCCCTCAATCGGCTTCAATTCTTGTTTTTTCGTGACAAACTGGGAGTGCACAAGATTCCCCTTTCCAGTTTGAGGGAGGCTAATAAACTAATAGATGCTGCCACATCACCTACTGCCACGCCATCTCTTCTACATGCTGCCCCAATCGATAATGATAACTCAAAAGAGAGTTTTAATCAATCTAGAATTCCTTCTGATAAGTATGTATCGTGAACTTCAAAGAAGTCTCATCCAATTGCTTTGCTTTGTTGCAATCACATTTTATTATTATCACATGTTAATATATATACCTGTAAAGCGACTCTATAAGTAGCTCGATAGAAAGTTTTGTAAACACACAGTCAAAATACGTTTGTTTAATAAAGTGTTTTTAAAGTTTATTGTTTTTGTTATTTTAAAATTTCATCAGTATACAATTATTATTATATTATTGATTTGAAGTATAATTTTATTTTTCAATAACAGTTGAACAATAATATAATAATAATTACATATAACAATAAAAACTGTAGATATATATTGTTAAAAATCAAAAAGCCTAAATTTGATTCAAACCATAATTTAGATACTACAGTTAAAATTAACCTAGTAATTATTAAACAGTGCATTTCATGGTCATGTGCTATAATGCAACGCATTATTCGAAAGATCTATTGGAAAGGTGCACATCGTGTGTGTGTGTGTGTGTGTGTGTGTGTGTGTGTGTGTGTGTGTGTGTGTGTGTGCATCAATCCCATTAGCAGTTTCTCACATAACTAAATCCAGCACCTCCTAAACTACAACTACTATTATTATTCTTTCCAAAAAAAAATTGAAGAAAGCAGAGCTGTTTGTTCATCCTCTTTCCCGGTGTTAACTATGTTGTCTTCCAAGGTTGAATCAATCTATTCCTAGCCAAAAATAAAAAATAAAAAAATCAGTCTGCTTTTAATTCCTCCATTTTATTTTATTATTTTATATCTTTATGCAACTTCTACGCTTTGCCACATTGCAGTCAAATTGGACCACTAACTTTTATATTTTTATCTTAACTCATCTTGGTAATTCAATTAAATGTTTTACAAACTTTCTAAGAACGGTGAAACTATTAGGTGAATTTGAAGTAAGTATTACTATTATTCAAAATTGTTAATATAGACGATGTCACCCACTGCAGTATTAAATATATCTGAGTGTGTATTTTCATTTTCTTATCTTGTAGCTTTATGGTATAGGTATACATCCCATCGGGTCTTAGTGATACATGTATTTATACTATAAAATCATCAGGACATCCTGATCTACAGGATAATTACTTTATAAAAATATGTACAATTTTACTATAAAACTCATTTGTTAGGGACACTTTGTAACTCTACAGGTAGTTTTTTTTTTCTTATATAATTTTTTACCAAATACTTTCAAATGTTATAAAATCAAAAATCTATCCAAAACATAATAAAAAAGTAACCAAAAAACCATAACATACCCAGTTGTTGTGTTTTGTATAATAAATATATTTTTTTAAACTCAATAGTCTCAAATGCTATATAAAACTTAAAGCGAAAGGAAAATAAAAACCTTTGTCAAGGAGAGCTTATAAAGATTAAATGTTGAGCTCCATAGTAAATCTCTATATATGTATGAATTATTAATAAAAAATTTTCTATCAAGCAATGCTTATGACTTGGATATTATAGTAATTGTCTAGAGATGTAAAGTGGGTTATGTCGTGCTGGCCCGGTCCATTTAAACGCCGATATGTTCGTGCTTGTGCTGTGCTTGTGCCAGCCTATTTATTTTTTGTGTCGTACTCGTACCGGCCTATTTAGTTTACGTACCGTGTCATGTGTGCTATGAGCTCAAGCACTTATGTGCTCGTGCCGTGTTCCGAGAACATGTCGTGCTCGTGTCAAACACTGGTCGTGCCTGTGCCAATTATATTTTGCACATTTTTTATAATATATATTATATAGCTAAATAAAAATTATTCAAAATAAATATTAAAAATAAATTAAATTAACAATTAAATAATATATTTTATTTTTTAATTGGTAAATAACACAATAAGTATTTACAACTAAATAATAATAATAAATATTAATAGTTTTATTTTATATATTTTATTTCAAATCAATATTTGAATTTAAAACTACATTTGAGAAATAATCAACTAAGTCATCCTTTCAAGTTTGAGCTCTAAATTTTAATAGAGTAATTTCACATAGTCTATTATTGTAAAAACAAATCTCTATACAATATATTTTATATGATAAATTATATTATTGTTTGGATTGTGCTAAGTTTGTATTTTGCCTAAATTGTTAGTATGTATGTCTGTGTGGTTTATCATGTGCTTGTGCCATGCATGTGTCATGCTTGGTCTGTCACGTGCATGTGTTGTGCCATGCCAGCTGTCATGTGTCTGTGTTGTGCTTGACCCATTATAGACTTGGGTCGTGCCAAGCAAGGTCTATTACACGCTTCGTGCTGGACATGGAACGGTTTGTAACGTGCCGTGCTCATACTGTGCTCAATTTTAACGTGCTGTGCTCGTTATTTGTATAGTGTAGAGAAGGTCATCTTTTCTGTAAGTTTGGGTTATGCTTATGAAATTAATTACAGTTAAAAATTGAACTAAACCTTAGAGATAACAATACAGATAAATTAATTCTTTTACTTCCAGTGGATGCCTTCCCGTATGCAAAAGGTGCATGCTATGTACTGATCTAACGGTTGAAAATAAATAGTATAAGGATTTCGATAGCAATATAATGGTTTGAAAAAAATTAAAGGTTATGATATTTGTTAATGCAATATATGAGTAGATAAAGTGTATAATTAGACAAATTTGTAGGGTATTAGTGTAAAAACAACTTTATTATCTAAGCATTTCTATGTTACTTTTATCTTAATTTATCTATTTTATTTTTTATTTTTTTGGCATTGTTTTTATTATAATTTGTTGGAAAAAAATTTATTTGACAATCATACAATACCTAAAAAGTACTATAAACTTGCTATGGTGCATGCAGAGGTGACACGACTTCACTAAAAGAAAAAAAAGCTTTCAATGATGGAAGCAAATTTGTCACAAGGCATAGTATATGTGACGAAATCATCGCTAAAACCACTTTATGTGATGGATACTAACCGGTCACAAGCCTGTCGCAATAGACCCTGCACAAAAGATTTTAAGTGACCACTTACTATTCCTCCGTGACAGAAAACTGACATTTTGTGACGGTTTTACTTGGTCACAAATAATAATGCAAGTTCTGACATACCGGCGAGTCACCGCCGGCAAAGCTTCAGAGACGACATATGGTCCGTCATAGATTAACCATCAGTTACAGTTTTATGACAACATGGCGTCATGATAAGTTAAGTGTGACCGAAATTAATTCATCACAAAATAAACTTTAATGAGTCATTCGCCGTCACAATATAACATATGTGACAATCTTGTAACGGTAGGCCATCATATTAAACATATTGTGATAATCTATATACCGTCACTTGTGAAAACAGTGATATAATGCATTGATTTCGTGTCCGGTATGAGCCGTCACAATATAACATATGTGACGGTCTTGTGATGGTAGGCCGTGACATTAAATATACTGGGACAATCTATTTACCATCACAACATGCATTTTTTTCATTTTTTTTTTCCAAACACATATTTTCAAATTTTTTTATTTCAGTAATTTTTTTCTCACCCATTTTAATGTTAATATGATGTCTTTTCCATACAAACACATCCCATTGAATATGATCAATAAATAGTACAATTCAAATAGAATAAGTAGTCAACCAACACTTCGAACTTCATTTAACATTAGGACATTTGATATAAAAAGTTCAAAAATTCTTCATTGAAGCACTTGTCCTATAACATGCTTCACTGAAAAAATTTCTAATACAATTGGATGTGTCCCTCAAAAGATAATCATCTACATACCAAAATAGCACACTATTGATATTATGTTCAAATTTCACAACATGCTCAAAATGCTTTAACATATTGTGCACGGGTAGTTCATATATATCATCGAATTTCATACATATATCACTGGATAGTTTATACAATTTTCAATTATATACACAATATACAAATTAACAACTTAACAAAATACATTCAATATTCAAACAAAATAATGCATTATATTCAATATTCGAACTTTCTAATGCACGAGTTAGGCTCGTCATATACAAATTAACAACCAGACGAACACAATATATTCAATATTCAAACTTTTCAATGCACGGATTAAAACATTTTCATGAAATAATGCATTCACAATTTGTTAAAACCAATTTAAATAGATTGCCGAGTACTAACCTTAAAGTTTTTGGGTTAAAAATCACAAATATTATGTGAAATGAAGAAGTAATCCGACTACAATGGAGAAGAAGAGGAAACGAAGACCACAGTGGAGAAGAGGACTAAACAACGGCGGGTGCTTTAGGGTTTCTAGAGAAGTGAGGGAAAATGAGAGAGGAAGAGGGAATAGGCGTGTAAAGAATAAAACACGGAGTAAAAACGACGGACAAGAGCTACGCCTGTCGTTTTGACCCAGATAACAGGGTTACAAAACGGCGCCATTTTGATAAAAACAACGAGTCGTGAGCCAGGCCCGTTTTTTTTTTTTAACCAGGAAAGGGTAAAAACAACGGGCCTAAGCTAGGCCCATCGTTTTTACCTAGATAACACATGGTTTTCTAATGGAACCATCGTTTTTACTCCAAACGGCGACGTTTTGTGTAAATACGACTGTTTTTTCTACAGAACTCTTTGGAATAGTCATATATAGCCTATAACCAAGACACGTGGCATCCACTTGTCTTTTTGACATTATAAACGACAAATTTTGTGGGAAACTGTCGTTTATAACATAGACTAAAAATGACGGTCCCCACGAGAACCGTCGTATATAGCCTACAACCAAGACACATGGCATCCAGTGGGTAACTGTCGTTTATAACCTACAACAACAATGACGGTTCTTATTGAACCATTGTTTATGTTTTTTTATGTGATGGACCGTCGTTATTATCGCTCCCAAGAGTTAACAACCGTCGTTTTAATGTATCAACGTCGGTTACTCCGAAAACCAACGTTTATATAGAATTCAGAGCCATCGTATAGGATCTCTTTTTGTAGTAGTGTTAGAATTTGCATAGGGCATGAAAATCCTATGTTAAAATCTACACATACCTATATTATTGTAATCTTTTTAACTATCAATGTGTTAAACAATTGTCTTCATTGATTGGAAAACATAAATGTAGAGCTTTAGCAATAATAATAATAATAATGCTTTTTTTTTCATTTTATTCTTCGATGAACTGATTATTGTTACCAATCAATCCTTTTTAAAATTTTCTTTTCTCATCTCCTTTTTTCCTTCTTCTTTCTCATCTTTGGCAAGAGTTTTTCTACCAAATCCAGCTTCAATTGCATTCATTTTAGTAATTTTTCTATCAACTTTAGGTTTAGCTTTTTTCTTTCCTTAATAAACTTTATCAATTGTTTGTGATGATGTTTCTTCTTTCGAAGTAGCTATTTTTTCATACATTATCAGTGGACTTGCTTTATATATAGCTGAGTATATGACAAAATCATAAATCTCCAATTTTTGACATTGTTATGCTCATAGCTGGTTGCTCATACACACACAATGTGTTATATTTTTATAAATCTATATGTTGTTATAAACAATTTTGTAAATAAAATTTAGTTATACAACATTGTCTCAACAATTTTCTTCATAGCTCTAGAGTATTTATTCCAAGAATATTTTTAGCTTGTTGTCCAAAAATAACAGCAGACAATGTTGATCTCTCATCCATTAAATTAGCAACAACACGATATATATTAATAGATATAAGCTTGTATGATATATAATAGGGTTTTTTTTTTCCTTTTATTGCTAATTATGTTACTGGTAGTTGCAATATATATAATATTGTTTTAACTTAGATAATATGTTTGATTTTTACAATACATTAATATTATTGTTAGCATTCTTAAGTCACCTTGGGGATGGCTTTGCACTCATCTTGTTGACATACATAACAAGTAAATTTCTCTTCAAACTTGTAAGGTGTCGTTTTAGTGCATTTGACACAGGACATGTACCAAAACAGTTGATCCATCTTTATAATTTTTACCTTTTGCTTAATCATGCTTGTCTGTGTATTTGGAATATTTTTGTTTTTGATAATGTTCATTTACAGATTCAGGAGGCTGAGTATAAGTTGTTAGTCCTCCAGCAGAGGATTTTGGCCGAGAGTTTTGATGAGAGTTTATTCCTGAAGAGATTGATGCCCTTCAGGTTTTAGATGGTTTGTTGTCTCGAAAGGATTTTTTGTTGCGTGATAAATGCATGTTAATATGTTGAAGGATGGAGACTATAATACAACATTTTTTTATTCTATGTTGCAGATTTGGAAAGCTTAATGTCCCCTTCTGCTTTGGTTGTGGATGGTTTGTTGACAATTGATCCTGCCATTATTAAAATGAATGTTATTGATTTTATAAGAATTTGTTTTTTGATCCTAACTATGGAGTGCTTCTTGATTATTCTATTCTGGATAATATAATATTGAATTTAGTTTTTGAGCTAGAGAATTTGTCTCTCACGGCTATGCCTTCCTTTGATTAATAAAGTTGGTTGTCTTTTATATGGACCCTTCTAGTGCTCCAAGCCTGGATGGCTTTATTGGTGCAGAGGTTGATGCTGCAATCCGATTTTTCTTTCGCACTGGCATGATGGTTCTAGGTTTGAATTCTATTTTTATGGTTTTAATCCCTAACTTTAAGGAGTCTTCGACTATTGTGCAGTTCTATCCCATTGTTGTGAGTAATTTCCTTCATAAAATTATTACAAAGTTTATTAGCAAATCGGTTGGGTGTTATTGCTAGTAGAATTATTTATGCTAATCAATTTTGGTTCATTAATGGTAGGAACATGGAGGATTGTGTTGTTATAGCTTCGAATTGTGTGAACCTATTAGATAAAAAATACTTTGGTGATTTTGTGGCTATTAAGGTGGATATCCGTAAAGCATTTGATCCAATGAGTTAGTCTTTTATTTGGGAGGTTTTGCATCAGTTTGGTTTTTCTGATTGTTTCTGTAATTGGATTAGAACTATTTTTTATTCTACTCTAATTAACCTATCTTCTGAAGCATTCTTTGGCTTTAGTATGGCGTGCGGTGGGGAAAGACAATTTGATTCAAACGGGTGTGATGGCTAATTCAGTTTTGGACATGTTAATTCTACAAAGGCTTCGGGTTTTGGGTAAGGCTGCTCAGGTTCCTCATATTATTCCTATGTATTGGCTGGCTCTTTCTCCTAGTTGGATTAAAGTCAATAAAGATGGTACGGATAATGGAGCTCCTAGTCTTCGGGGTTGCGGAGGTATTTTGGGACTTCTCGTGGTTTTGTCAATAGTTGTTTTATAGCTCGTATGGTTTTAGCGATTGCTTTTGAAGCTGAATTTCAGGTGGTTTTATATGCTATCGATTATGCTAAGCAATTTCATTTGAATTACCTTTTGCTTTAGTGTGATATTTCTTACGTGGTTAATATTTTTGACAAGTTTTTTTTGGACGTCCCTTGGAGATTCATGCTCAGTGGTTGAATTGTGTCCAATTTCTCTCTTCTATCACCTATAAGGTTTCACATATTTATCGAGAGGGTAATAACATGGAAGATGCTCTTTTGAAGAAAGCTGTTTTTTTCTATGGTTTAGAATGGTCTTTTCATCTTCCTATTTATTGTCAGGGTTTACATGGAGAGGATATTTTGGTTTTGGTGCTTATAAATTTAAATAATAAGGGTACTTTTTTTTTCTCTTTTTGTGGGCTTTCCCTTTGGGATTTTTACCACGAAAGGTTTTAATAAGGCGGTTGGTTTGTATGTCTTGTAAAGGATTGTGATCTTCTATTTTTATTAACTTTGCATCTTTCTTTTATTATTAATAAATGTGGTTAGGGTTTTTAAAGGGTTTAGGAGTGCTTACATAGTAGGGATGCTCTTTTCCCTTTCAAAGCCTGAAACTTTGATTTGGAAGCCAATGTGCTTTGCTCAATTTTTTTTTTTTAATTCTCACATTTAGTTTAAAAGACCTTCTTGCTTTTGTTTATAAAAAATCTTTGCTTTTTTTTACTAAAACTAAATAAAGAATTTTGTGTCTTGCTTTTCTCTTTGAAGCATAAGCTTATTGACACTTAAAATTATCTCTATTCATGATTGCATTATGTGTTACAATATGTTTGGGAAGTTTGGTCGGAGCATAACAAGCTTCAAGTCTCCCTCCTGCTCCGCCGCTGTGTCAGAATCCTCAGGCTGCTCAAATGTACCCGGGGAATGATTTTGGTGCCATAATATTCAGGTAGAAAGATTGACTTTTGTGTCGGCTAGATGCTAGCTCCTATCCCAATCAAAACTTTGAAGCAGCTACAGTTCCTGTATACACTAATGCAGTGCAGCAACACCAAGTAGTTCCTTGTCTCTATCCCGAAGCAGTCCGGTTACATCTTTTGTGGCTTTTTGTCTCAGCCAAAAGGTCCACCAAATTTGTGGCCTGGTGGTGCTTCATCTCCAGAGGACAACTATGTTTAGAGAAATCGAAAATGTAATGAGATATATTTTTAAATTTATAAATTATATAGGGCACAAAATAGCTAAAACAATGAGATGTTTTTATTTTATTTTTTTATATGAAGAATAACAATGTTAGATGTTAAGTGTAATTTTCTTTATTATTTTTACATTGAGATACATATGCAAAAATATATGAATAATTTCACTTTATTATTTGCAACTCTTAATTAAAACCAAATCCAAAGAAGTGGCACATATGATAAAAGAATTATCAAAACTCAACGTAAAATATCTTGCAATAAATATATATATAGTAAATAATATTTGAACGTAAAAATTAATATTTAAACTCGTCAAAATTGAAAACGACCAATTTTTTTTTCCACATTTCTATTCATTATCGGAATGTCTATCTACATTTTCACAAAAAAATACCACTACGCCAAAAACCTCTTAATCGGCGACACTAAATGGGCGACGAAGCAAAAAATTTGCGTCGCGATAAACTAACGGCGACACAAACATAGTGCGTCGCCTTTATTTGAACAAAATAGCGACGCAGCCACGTCGCTAAAATGTGCTTGAAATCAGCTATTGCGACGCGCGATCGAAAACCGTCGCGAAAAATGTGGCGCAAAGCATTTTCGGCGACACAAATTCGGCAAGTGTCGCGAAAAATAAGCGCGCCAAATACATTTCACGACAGACATTCCGCAAGTGTCGCCGAAAATCTGCGCGCCAAATACATTTGCGACGGGCATTAGTAAAGCGTCGCGGAAAATATACGCGGCAATCACATTCAGCGACACCCATTGGAGCAGGCGTCGCAAAATAGTTGCGCGCCNATTTATGCATGTTATCATGTTATGCGATATTAGATATGTGTGCTTAAACAATACCTTCCTCATAAGTTTGTAAGTATTAGCACATCTGCATTTTCACTGATTATAATTATATATGTGATAAAGTAGAGTTTATCACTTCACTGATTATAACTTTATGACGCTTTTAATTTGTGTTAATGCATGAAGTTCAGAAATAGCCTTATATATTTGCCAAAAAAAAAACACAAAACAAAACAAAAATCATAGAAAAGAAGAAAATTGTCTTTGCATTATTCACACTGTCCAATTCAAGCGAAGACCCTTACCATAGAGCGAAGTACATTATAATATATATATATATATATACACACACATATATTATACTCAAATGATAAAAGTACTTGCCATAAATTTCTATTTCCATTTGGGCAGGGGCCTTTAACATAGGGAGGTGTACGCACAAACAAAATATAGAAAAAATTATATTTATCATGTACTCTCCTCAGTTTGGACAGAGACCACTACCATAGGGATGTGTACACAAATATTTTTTAAAAACAAAATACTTTACCCCATAGTAAAGGTCTCCTGCTAAATTGGAAGGAACACAAGACACATAGAATTTTATTACGATTTGGTAGTCTCCACCTGTTAGCCCCTTAGACCCTCGGCTTCAGCCAAGGCATGGTTGGTCTTGCACCATGCCGAGGCGAGATGGGGTTGTGCTTGTAATGGGCGCAGCCTTGGTGCAAGCAAGGCAAAGTGACTGCTGCTGTGTGGGTAGTGCACAGCATGGCATGGCATGGCATGGGCGGCTGCCCAGCGTGCCAAGGAGCAGGCAGTGCTGCAGGTAGGCAGCAAGGCATGGCATGGGCTGGTGCCCAGCATGCCTGGACCGTGAAGGCGTGTGGTGCATAGATGCGGCATGGCACAGGTGTGGTGCCAAGGTGCGCAGGCAGATGGCCGCCTAGCATGAGCAGGCATGCAGGCGTGTGTTGACGCAGGCAAGTTGATGGGCATGGTTGCTGGCAGGCAACTGGGCTTAGGCGCTGGCACGCAGCAGGGCGTGTGCGCTGGCAGGCAGTATGGCGCTGGCACGCAGCAAGGCGTGTGCGCTGATAGGCAGCATGAAGAGGGCAGCAGCATTTGGGCGTGGCACTAGGCGGCGCAGCAGGGCATGGCTTGTGCACTGCTTGTGGGCGAGAGTCTGCGCGCAGGGCGTGCTTGCATGCTGCACCTGCCTATGCGGTGCCAATGTTGCATGATGGTTGCGCGGGCTTGAGTAAGGACTCAAACAGGTTGGCTCGCCTATGTGCGTGGACATGGGTAGTGTGGCAGCGTGGCATCATGTATGGACTGGACAGCTCAGCGATATCTAGCTGCAAGGCTGAAGGGCTGCTGGGCAGCGTGGCACCTTGCATGCCTGCCATCTGTGGGCGGTTGGCTTGGTCTGGGCTGACTTATGCAAAACGGTTATGAGCGGTTACAAGCGGTTTTGGCTGTCCCTTGTTGTGCTGGCGTGCATCCAAGCATGCTGAAGACTTGTGCGAGACATGTGGCAGATTGTTGCCAATGACACCATTGTCCCTAGCAGTTGTGGGGTGTCAACTGCACGGCCAGATGGCCTTGTTTTATTGGTCCACATAACCAGAGCAGTTGGGGTTGTCAAATGCCTGGTTTAGCCTTATGTTTGAACGTTGTAGCAGGCTTGAGACACTAAGCATTGCTGTGGTGATCCTTGCACGTTCTTGGCTATAATCCTTTGTTCTTGAGAGTGAAAGAAAAAGGTTGGGGGAGACCCCGTAAATGAGTGTGTGCAATATTGTGTGTGATTACCTTTCGGCTTGAACAATTGTGCGTTGTATGCTAACCTCACTTGTGTGTGTGTACGGTGAGAATTGAGTAAGCTGACTAAGGGTGGTGCCTTAGGCCACACAGTGGTGCGGAAATTTAAGGTTTGAATTTTAACCCTGTGACACCACCCATTTGGGGAGATCCCCTACCATAGAGAAGTGTACACACACTTTTTAATAATGAATATATTGTTTTGGTAGAAGCTTTTTAATAATGTATCACGCCCTATAGAAAGGATCAATGCCCATATTAAGCCATGTAAACAATGTAGATATAATTTTTTGTCCGAACCCTTTCCCCCAATAAAGAGGTAAATGCATAAACAAAGCATGAGAAAATTCTATATATCATGTATCCTTCCCAGATTGGGAAGGGACCTCTACCATGGGAAAGTGTACAGAAAGAAAAATAAAATTAAATAAAAGATTTTGCCCCATGGTAAAGACCTCCATCCAAACTAGAAGAAGTACAAGAAATATTTTTTAAATTGAATAGTATTGTCCATAATTTATATTAGTTTTTCATAAAGAATTTATTTTATTTATAATGTGTAAGATTGTCCAAAATGACCAAATTGAGTAGTATTATCCATAATTTGTAGTATTTTTTTTTCATAAAAAATACTTTTATCCATAATGTGTAAGATTGTCCAATATGTCTTGAGTAGTCCATAATTTGTAGAATTTTTTTATAAATAGTACTTTTTATTCATAATATGTAAGATTTTCAAATTGAGTAGTGTTGTCTATAATTTATAGTATTGTTCTGTAAAAAGTATATTTTATCCAAAATGTGTGAGATATCTACATTTTACAAATTGAATAGTATTATTCATAATTCATAGTATTTTTTCATAAACAATATTTTTTAAGCTTTTTTGCATTTATAGTTTTTTATATTTAGGGTTCTTTACAGACTTAGCCTTTATGTTTATTTTTTGGCAGTATTGGTCCAATATATTGACAAAATTAGCATTCACTAGTCCTGTTCATGATTTTGTTTGTATTCTGTTAGTTTACTCCATGTGTAAGTCACATGCCAAAGGCAAACATGTCATTTTGAAAACTCTCATTCTATTTTCCTCCCTTCCCCGCCCTCTGTATATAGGAAAAAATCACATGCCAGAATGCTGTGGCATGGACGATGAGAACATCATCGTTGTGGAGCTTGGGAGATGGGAAAAGAAGGTTGGGAAGACTATAAGTGAAAGTGTAGGTGCTGAAAAGAAGAACACTGCTCATTTGGAGAATTACTCAAATTTTCAACGGCGAAATAGATAAGATGTTTAGCATTTGTTCTATTGAATCGCGGGATGAACCAGTGATTTTTTCCTATATGCAGAGGGCAGAGGAGGGAAGAAAAGAGAAGGAGAATTTTCAAAATGACATGTTTGGCCTTGACATTTGACCCTCACATGGAGTAAACTAATCAAATACAAACGAAATCATGAAAATGACTAGTAAATGCTAATTTTGTCAACATATGAGACTAATATTGCCAAAAAATAAACATAAAGACTAAGTCTGTAAAGAACCCTAAACATAAAGGACTATAGGTGCAAAAAAGCTTATTTTTTATCCAAATGAGTCAAATTGCCAATATTGTCGAAATTGAATAGTATTTATCTATCTAGAATTTTTTTTAAAAATAAATAAATTTCATTTAATTATTTTGACACGTAGCACACTTTTACCCATTGATATATTTTAAAAATATATAAAATTTATTGAAATCCATACCCAAAGTTAATTTCATTCCGGCCCGCCCACCTATTTTTCTCACTTCAAATCGATAATAACTGGTAATGTTTATGTCCCAACCTTCTAGTTCTGTAGTTAAGTGGATAGTTATGTTTTCAAGATCACATATTAAAAAAAACAAAACAGCAAAAAAAAATGGTAATCTTTTATATTTTTTATATTGTTTTTTATTTCTTTTGCCACATGTCAACTTTGTACGTAGGGAATACTTGATTACATCATTAATATTACCGATATAAGTAATACTGTAGTAGCAGGAATAACACATTGAGACCACAAATGGAGTCTCACTTAATATTTTTCCAAAAATCTAAAACAAATCAGGAAACTTAGATTTACTGCATTGGAATAATATTAAATCAGTCGTAAATACATGAGTGAGCTTTGTGTTATACACACAACTGTACAAAGCATAGATACCTAGCCAAATCCTATTAAGAGATAGAGATCCCTTTAACATAGGACTCTATTCATTAGCTAACACTAGCTAATATCCAAAGGATAGAGATTGTGTAAATCTCAAAACTCTCTATTATCTAATATCCCCATTCAAACTGGATGGCGGAACACAGAGATTCAGTTTGTCCCGAAAGATAAAGAAACCGTGTGGTTGGTAGAATTTTGGTAAGTATGTCCGCTATCTGATATGAAGTTGGAACATATTGAATGCTGAACTGTCGAGTAGCAACATGATCACGAACAAAATGAACATCAACTTCGATGTGTTTTGTTCGTGGATGAAAAGTAGGATTACTCGTAAAACTACTAGCACTCATATTGTCGCACCATATGACAAGAGTTTTGTGCAATTTATTTCCAAGTTCCCGAAGAAGAGCTTGTATCCATAGAAGTTCAGCTGCCCCATTGGCCAACGCATGGTACTCAGACTCAGTACTGGACCTAGCAACGACATTTTGTTTCTTTGATGACCAAGAGACAAGGTTGGTGCCATAAAAGATACAATAGCCTCCTGTAGAGCGTCTATCATCAACATCAGACGCCCAGTCGGCATCTGTGTACCCGAGAAGATCATTGAGTTTAGATGCTTGAAACTAAAGACCAACATCGATGGTGCCATGTAGATAGCGTAAAATGCGTTTGTAGGCATACCAGTGAGCCTCAGTAGGAGTTTGCATGTACTGACTGAGTTTATTGACAATGAAACTGATTTATGGCCGAGTGAGTAACAAGTATTGGAGAACTCCAATCGTGCTTCTGTAGAGAAAAGGATTAGCAAATTTGGTACCTTGGTATTTGCTTAATCGGGTTGTTGAACTTGCTGAAGTAGGACTCTGTTTGCACTCTAACATGTCAATGCGATGGAGAAGATCTCAGATATATTTGCTTTGAGTAAGTTGAAGTCCTGTCGGAGACCAAGATGCCTCAATTCCAAGAAAAAAGGATAGTGGGCCAATGTCTTTAAGAGAGAATTGTTGATGGAGCTTGGAGATGAACTCATGAATGTAGTTGTTATTTAAACCCATGACAATGATGTCGTCTATATACACAAGGGCCCAGACAGTGTCATTGTGAAGTTGCAGCATGAACAATGAAGAGTCCAACTTTGATCATTTGAACCCCCACTAGCACAAAGTGAGTTGTAACCGATCATACCATGCCTTTGGAGCTTGTTTCAACTCATACAACGATTTATGGAGGCGACACACATGTGAGGGGAAGGAGGGACTTACAAAACCATCGGGTTATGTCATGAAGACATCTTCAGTGAGCGAGCCATTCAGGAAGGCATTATTAATGTCAACCTGTCGAATTGACCACTAATGAGTTACGGCAATGGAATGGAGAGTACTAATCGGATGGTCGCTGGTTTAACCACATGACTGAAAGTATTCTTGAAGTCGATGCCCAGATTTTGGTGAAAGCCTTTTGCAACAACGCGAGCTTTTGTATCTGTTGATATACCCATCAGGATGTTGCTTAATTTTGTACACCCACTTGCTGCCAATAACATTCATGGAAGGCTTATATGGGACAAGGGATCATGTTTGACTTCGGGAAAGGGCGTTTATTTCTTCATCAATTGCTCTTCTCCAGTGAGCATGAGAGAGCCTCACGTGTGGAAGTTGGCTCAGTGACAGCAAGGTCCTGATGTTGCAGCTGAAGGTTTTTGGTTTATAGATACCTACCTTTGACCGGCCATTGGATGGTTTGTTGTGGGTTGTCTCAGTGGGAGATCAATGTTGAGTGAGATATCGGGTGTGGAAGAAGGAGAGATAGGTGGTGCATGTAGGGTGCGTTTTCTAAGGCCACTAGGAGAGATAGGAGCGGGTGATAGGTGTGGTGAGGTGGAAGGTGATAGAGCAGGAGAGGTATTATTGGGAGTAGGTAATGAGGCTGATTGGTGTGAGGGTGCAGTAGGTGGAATAGTGAAAATATGAGATGGAGATTAAGGAGTGGAAGGCACGTCATAAGGAGAAGCATTGTTAGATTGAGACAAAGATAATAAAGAAGAGGAACTCACCTCACGTTGTCCTTCTAAAGGAGGGGCCGAAGAAGCACTGTTGGAGAACCCAAATGGATGACCTGCAGAATCACAAAAGGAGGCAAGAGAATTGATAGGTTTATTAGAATTAGTTTGTGCTAATGTAGAGGTCCCAACGGATGTTGTATCATAAACAGTTTTCATTAAAAACAACATTGGAAGAAATTTACATTGGAAGAAATGTAAATTTTTGCACTTATAGCCGGGTTGGACTGTATAATTAGGCAAACAGTTTATTCTTTTTGGGAATAACACGTGTTCTTAGCTGAATAATTAGGCAAACAAGTAAGAGGTTGGAGAAAAAAAATCTAGTACTACTTCCAGTAATTTAGGTCAGAATTGTTAAAAATAAAAAGCAGTGCTGTTTAAATTTTAAAAACTGTTTTAAAAGTATTTAAATAATTTTAAAAAAAAATTATTAGCCTTAAAGTCACATAGATTCATTTTCACATCAGATCCATGATCTTTCTTTCTCTTTCTTTTCATTCTTTCACTCTCTTCTCCTCCATCACCACCGATCTCTCCATTGTATAACAAATACATGTTCTTTCTCTCTCTTTCTACAAGAGAACAAATACATGTTATTTCTCTCTCTCTCTTTACAAGAGAAGTTTTTTTTTTTTTTTCTATTTTTTTTGGGGAGAAAGAGAAGAGAGAGAGCGGAGGTGAGAGAAGAGAAGAGAGAAATAAAGAATAGAGAGAGAAAAAAGAGCAGAAGATTTTTTTAAACAGAAGAGAGAAACCAGTGGTGAGAGAGAAGAAAAAAATAGAAAAAGAAAGAAAAATCAGCTGATGGCATTAAATTACTGAAAAGAATCTCCACGTCATTACTAGAATTTTTACGGTACAAGAATAATAGATACAAATGGGAACGCTTTTTCTACGCTACAAGAATCATCTTCAAATGCACAAAAAAATTGAAAAAGTATTGCGACCGTAATAATGCTAAAGGGCGGAAAAAGCTGGAATCTTTTTTCTTTTCTTTTTTTTTTTAATTTTTTGCCCGAATTCCAACTATTTATGTTGTTATTTTTGCAATAATAATAAATATATATGTCTATTTTTTAAATAATTAATTAGTAAAAAATTATAATTAATTAAGATAAAAAATATTTAAAAAATAGATAATTTTGTATTTAATGGGAAATGAAATTGTATTTTTACTTAAACTATAATTCTAAATTGTAAATTTCCACAATTTGAATTTAACACTTAATTATATCGAGCTTAGTTTGTCAATTCGTGAACAATACGTAGAATTTAAAAAATAAAAAATAAAAGAAAAATAAAAAACCTTTATTTTTGTATAGATTTCAATTGTTAAAAGGGCAACAACTTGACTATACTTGCATGCATGTTTAAGCTTTAAAATAAATTTGATTTCAATTTTTTTAAGTTGAAAGTCTAAGGCTGAAATGTTTGAAGATAATATATTGGTTTGAGATAATATTTTGTGTCTAAATCACTATGTCTAGCCAAGAAGTCTTTCTCTCATAATTTATGAGACTAGCTCTCAAAATGTCTGAATATTTTTAAAAAAAAATGACAAGTCTTTGTTTCAGTTAAGTTCACATTCAAAATTCTATGCTCTGGCTCATCCAGTTCGACAGTGGCAAATATCCACAAATAGCAAAGTGTGCTTTAGTACTTTCACAAATCTTTTTTCTCATATAGTCAAACTATGGAATGCAACTTTAAAGTATCTAAAGTAGCAAGAATCAAGATCTGAAGGCTCAATGTCTTGCCTAAACAAAAAGTCAATGTTAACTGCAAAAACATATGGTTTGATCATATACATATGGTATTTCAACAATATTTTGTTTTATTTTATTCTTAGAGAAATGTGATTCAATATCTTTATAAATACAATAAAATGCTTATAAATACAGTAAAATGGAATACTGAGATTTTACAACAAAAAGCTCAATATTTTTTCTTTTTCTTTTCATCTTCTTTATTAAGCCAAAGCCATAGCAAATTAACACAAGACTAGAGAATTATTAACATTTTTTTATGAGAATATCTCAGCCAAACCCTAAAAATTCAACATAATACTTTATTCAATTTAAAACAAGTCAAAGAACAGTTTAATAAAAGGATTTAAAAAACGTAAATAAAATAAATAAATAAATAAAAATCTAGAAAACCTATTTAGGACTATTTACTGTGTTAACAATTTTTGAATACCCTCTAAACAATCTATCATTTTTTCTTTATCATTTCTATTGAAAAGCAACGTTTAAATAGTTGTCTAAGAATCTTTAATCAAATTAGGTAAGACTTTTTTCGTTTACAATACATAAAGTCTATTTAGTTTATATTGTTTAGAACCAATTTTAGTTTTGTGGGCATAGCTTTGTTATGGCTCCACTACTATTAGCTTTTTCATCATCTTTGTTACATCATTTTGAATAATGTTACTCTGTATATGGATTATGATTAAAAATTTTACATCATTAACTATTATTAATTTATAATATATGGATTAGAGCAATGTTACATGTATTAAAGTTATTAACCAAATTTTTTGTACCTAATAATGTGGCAACTTATTAATAGTTGATAAATTAACAATGTCCTACCACCATAAAAAAAATATTGGATATCAAAATTTTAATTAATAAATATGGTCACTCTAGAATTATTCACTTTTTTTTTTTATATATATAGTTGTAGCTAAATTGTAAAATAAAAAGAAGGAAAAAAAATATGTAATAGAGATAAATTATAAGTTTAATTACACTTAATTTACGGGTTTGTAACAAGTTGCCACTCAACTTTTAAAGTTGACAGACATACTCCATATTAAATTTAAATGTTATTTCAGTATCCCTTATCGTCATTCACTATTAAATAATATTGTAATCACTCCCACGTGCTTCTTATGTGCAACATTAACATAAATAGTTTTGTCTTTTTCACTTCATTTTTATCTTTCACTCTCTAAAATGTTTGAAAAAATAGAAGAAAAAAAAATAAATACGAAAAATAGCATAGAATTTTTTAGATTAA
Organism: Ochetophila trinervis; assembly: GCA_003254975.1. Taxonomy (NCBI): domain Eukaryota; kingdom Viridiplantae; phylum Streptophyta; class Magnoliopsida; order Rosales; family Rhamnaceae; genus Ochetophila; species Ochetophila trinervis. The sequence goes on from QANX01000355.1 coordinate 27,187, forward strand.
AAAATAAGAGAAAATTTTTTATCATGTAGAATTGATTCTAGAGTATGATCCGTGCTAAAAAAAAAAAAGAACAAATTATCATAAATTTCAAAAATTAAAAGCAAAAGTCAGACAAGCCTAAATTAAAATATATTATTAAAATTAAATGGTCTATTTAGCTTAAGCATGGACATATCCATTTTTGTTTTGGGTTGAATTTCAATGGTCGTATTCAGTGGAGGAATGTTTTTCTCGTACAAAAGACAAAGGCAGCTGACTCACTCTTACACTGACATTGCAACTGCTACAAGAGCTCCTTAGTTTCTTCATTTCTTCCATGAGTTCATCGGACAAAAGCAAACAAATCACAAAATATGATTAACAACTACCTCTTTCGTTTGGCACTCAAAACCCAGGTACAAAATTTATTTATTTATTTTTTCTAATACCCACGTTAATGTTTTTTCGTTTTACAACTTTCTAACGTGATTTCTTTTCTAATCGATCCGTTCGTTGTTTCAGCCATGTGTGTGTGTGTATTGAATAGTATCATTTTGGGTAGTTTAAGCTTCAAAAACAATAGCTTGCCTTGACTTTGAGAAGGGTGATTAAATTTTTAAAATTTTCCATCCAATTTCTAATTTTTTGGGTCAATATCCTAGTTTTGTACAGAATGATTAATCACCTTTTTTTCTTTCTTTCAGAAAATTAGCTTTTCAGAAAATTAGCTTCCATTTTTCTGTCTTTTGAATCTATTTGTTAGTTATTTCATGATTTCTACTAGTTTTTGTTACATTATATCCCAAAAAAAGTACTCTTTTACATTCAATTTCTAGAACTAGATAGATTATAAAGTTTTTAAATATTGGAAAATATGCTTGATATATGTTGGACCGACTCAATAGATGTGATCTAACATGATATCGAAGCTTTGTGGCCAAGAGGTCTTGCATTCAAACCTTGGTACCCCATTGAAATTTGTATTTGGTATTCTATACATGTTAAAAGTAGTATTCATGAATCATAATTTGAGAAAAAAATGCCCAAATTATGTATTTTGTCCAACTTCATTATAGTTAAGTTCTATACATGTTAAAGCGTGTTGCTGCCTCTAGAAGTTTGTAGAGGCATTTCCCTCAGCCCTGGGTTGGCTTACTCGGATTAAATAGTTTAGGGTCATATTCTACAGCTGCTACCGATCAAAGTAAAGGGTCATTGTGCTTCTTATTCAAATAATTGATTTATGAATATAAAAGTTCCTAATTTTCTTGCAGAATACATGTTGTCAAACATGTGGATAAGGACTTGATTTATAATGTATCTACTTCTTAAACATGTTTTTTACAATTACAAGGTATAAAAGACATGAAATGCTTGCACCTTTCACGGCTGGTTGGCAGACTACTGAATTGCAACTGATTGTTATTGAAAAGTCTGAGGTATGCCTTCTAATTCTTTTTCCCTTGCAATGACATAAAATTATTACAGGAAATTCGAGAAAAATCTCTATGACATAAAATTATTACAGGAAATTGATGTAGAAACAAAGTAATTGAAACAAATAACTCTCTAGGCAATTTAGTCGAAAGAGTCTGAAAGCTAAAGAGGGGCTAAATTCATTAAACAAGCTAACAACTGTAGCTTCTCGGATTACAGCATTGGCGGAAAATATCAAGTTGTCTCGAGCGGAAGACGAACCTAGTATTAATACCAGCCGAGAGTGACAAAATGTTGCTGTGTTAAGTAACGATTTTAACACGCAGGCAATAAAAGACAAAAGCGGTTAAAAGATACAAAGACCAATCGGTCATTTAAAACGAAGTTGAAATGGCTAATAACTAAGGTCAAAATAGTAAAAGCCTAATTCAAATAAAAAGATGCAACGGTAACTAAATATGGACTTTGTCTTCGACCCCTGTTTGCTGGCCTTCGTCCCCAATTGGTTGCATCTCATCAATCCTTTTGTCCTTCAAAGAGCTTGCCCCGAGAGAATTTTGAAGAACGGAGGCATCATCTGCAGGAAGATAAGAGCTAAGATCAGCGACATTGAAAATGGGAGACATTTTGATGTCGTTTGGAAGGTCAATGAGATAGGCATTGGGTCCCAAGACTTTCTAGACTCAAAAGGGGCCAAGCTTCTTCAAACAGAGTTTTTGATAAGTGCCTGCTATGAATCATTCCTTCTTCAAATATATCATCACAAGGTCATCAACATGGTAAGTTTTCTCACGCATATGCCTGTCTGTTGCTGTTTTATATGTGAGATTTGCAGCTTCAATAGTTGCTTTGATATCATTGTGGAACTGAATATAATTGTCAACAAACGTGGATTCACTTTTATGAGGGAAACCATGAATTAAAATTAGATCCACAGTAGCATTAGGACTCTTTGTGTAAACAATGGTGAAAGGGGTTAATCCAGTAATACAATTAACCATGCTATTGTAAACAAATTCAGCCTGAGGAATGACTAAATCCCACTGCTTAGGCTTGTCACTAGTTAGACACCGTAGCATATTTCCAAGTGTCTGATTAACAACTTCAGTCTGGCCATCTATCTGTGGATGATAAGCACTACTGAATTGAAGCTTGGTATCAAACTTCTTCCACAACACTTTCCAAAAGTGATTGACAAATCGAACATCTCTGTCTGAAGTAATAGATTTAGGAATTCCATGGAGCCTGACTATTTCTCGAAAGAAAAGAATGGCCACATAGCTTGCATCAGAAGCTTTCTTACAAAGCAAGAACTGTGCCATCTTTGAAAACTTGTCTACAACAACCAAAATAGAATCAGTTTTCCTTTGAATCATTAGTAATCCAAGGATGAAGTCCATGGATAGGTCTTCCTAAATGGTACTGGGAACAGTCAAAGGAGTGTAGAGGCCAGTGTTTTGAGTATGTCTTTTAGCTTGTTGACAAGTTCCACATCTTTGTATGAAGTGAATGATATCAGTTTTCATCCGAGGCCAATAGAACCTACTAGAGATGGCAGCAGTAGTTTTATCTCTTCCCAAATGAGCTGCCAAACCCCCAGAATGTAGATCCTGAATGATGAATTCCCTAAGGGAAGTTCTAGGAACACATAGCTAATTCCATTTAAAAAGATAACCATTAGAAATATGGAAATCATCGATCTTGTTTTTGAGTAGACACTGTTCCCAACTTGAAGAGAAATCAACATCTGTAGCATAGAGGTCTTTAAGATTGTCAAATTCCTGCAGGTTGAATTGTAGAGTTGAAAGTAGGGTGTATTTCCTACTTAGAGCATCAACCACATTGTTTAGCTAGCCAGATTTATGATGGAATGAGTAGTGGAACTTTTGTAGGAATTCAACCCATCTGGCATGCAGGTCATTCAATTTTTTTTGTGAGTTAAGGTATTTGAGAGGGTGATGATCACTATGAAGTATGAAGTCTCTTTGCACCAGGTAATGCTCCTAGTGATGGAAAGCCCTAATGACTGCATACAACTCTTGCTCATAGGTTGTCAATTTCTATCTAGCTGAACATAGTTTCTCATTAAAAAATTCGATAGGTTTGCCCTCTTGAATAAGAACTGCTCTTATACCAACTTTAGAAGCATATGTTTCTACTTCAAACATCTTGTCAAAATTAGGCAAAGCTAATACTAGGGCTTAAGTAAGCTTCTGTTTAAGGAGTGAAAAACTGGCATCTTATGTAAGGCCCCAGTTGAAGTCTCCTTTCTTTAAACATTCCGTGAGTGGAGCTGCTATAGTGCTGAAACCTTTAATGAACCGTCTGTAGAAAGTGGCTAGACCATGGAAGCTTCTTAATTCTGACACATTTTGGGGGGTTTTCCAATAAATTATGGCTTGAATCTTCCTTTGATCAGTGTGAATACCTTATTTGCTAATGATAAAGCCTACAAATAGTAATCTTTCAGTGAGAAATTCACATTTGTGTAGGCTTAGATACAACTTGTTATCCCTGAGAACTTGTAATACTTGTTGAAGTTGTGTAATGTGATTTTGCTTATCTTTGTTGTAGTTTAGTATATCATCAAAATAAACAACAACAAAGTGTCCAATGAATGTTTTCAATACCTGGTTCATGAGTCTCATAAAAGTGTTAGGTGCATTGCACAATCCGAATGGCATAACTTGCCATTCATAGAGTCCCTATCTTGTTTTGAAAGCTGTTTTCCATTCATCACCAGGCCTGATTTGAATTTGGTGATAACCACTTTTGAGATCCAGCTTTGAAAACACCTTAGAGCCTTTCAATTTATCCAGCATATCTTCTAATCTTGGAATGGGGAACCTGTACTTCATAGTAATTTGTTAATAGCCCTGCTATGAACACACATTCTCCAAGTTTCATATTTCTTAGCGACTAAAAGGGCAAGTACAGCACAAGGGCTCAAGCTTGGTTTGACTAGCTATTTAGTTAAAAGGTCATCCACAATGCTCTATAGGATTTCATGTTCTTTAGGGCTCATTCTATAATGAGGCAGGTTAGGCAGACTGGATCTAGGTAAGAGATCGATGTTGTGATGGATATCTCTCATGGAGGGAAGTTCATTTGGCAATTCTGAAGGGGACAAATCACTATATTCAGTCAGCAATGGTTTGACCATTTTTGGAACTGCTGGCTGTAGTTTTTGTGTCTTTCAGTATGAACCCCATAACTGAATTAGAGGGTTTGACTAGTTTCTAGAATTTACTACCTTTAGTGATAATCAATAGACCTTTTTTGGAATGTGGATGGGGTGAAGCAGGATATTTGGTGGTGTTTGGTAAAAGGACAAGTTTATTGGTGTGCCAAAGGAAATAATAGGTATTGGCTCGTCCTTCATGAATAACTTGTCTATCAAACTGCCAAGGTCTTCCTAGCAGTAGATGGCATGCATCCATATGAACCACATCACATTTTATAGTGTCAGCATAGTTAGAGCCAATAGAGAAAGTTACCTAGCATTGCTCAGTAAATGTGGTGTTAATGCCTTTTTTGATCGAGCCAATTTTGTAGAGTTGAGGGTGCTGAGTAGTCTGTAGTTGCAAAGCTTTGACCATAGCTTGAGAGACTACATTCTCACTACTACCACTATCTGTTATCACCTCACACACCTTACCATTTATAGTGCATCGAGTTTTAAAGATGGCTTGCCTTTAGTTTGAGATAGGTGTCTTGGATGTGTAGAGCAAATTTTGTAAAATGCACAGAAATGGCTCTCCCTTGTTAGCTGTTAATTCCTCAACCTCTTCAGTAGGTTCCTCAGTTGTGTCTTCCTCTTCATAATTGAATTCATTAACATCTTCATTGAGGTGGAGAACTTTTCTTTGTGGGCATTCATTAGACCTGTGGCCTGGTTGATTGCATCTAAAACATTTAAAGGGAAAGGATCTGGAATAGAGGTTAGCATTGGTGGGGTTGGTGTTTGGTTTGGCATATGGCATTGGCTATTTTCCAAAGGCTTGGGTGTTAGTGTATGGGTGGGGCTTTGTTTGGGGTTGGTTTGATGGGGATGGGTTAATGGCGTGTTGTGGATTGGCAGGGGTGTTTTAATTATACTTTGGCTTGTCTATGTAGAAATCTGGCTTCCATTTAGATGGTTGTTTGTTGTAGGTTGGGGTAGGTCTAAAGAGTTGCTTTTCTACTCGTGTGGTCATATTGACAGCTGCATTCAAATTCCATATGGGGCTTAATTCAAGTTTCTCTTGAATTGGGATAGATAAGCCATGAATATATTGAGCCACCTGCTGCCTCTCGGTTTCTTGTAGATTGTTTCTGGAGCTAAGCCTATAGAACTCATCTGTGTAGTCACTCACACTCATTCCTTTCTGTTGGCAGCCATGGTATTGCTGGTAGAGCACCTGGTCATAATCATCTAGCAAGAACCTTTCCTTGAGCAATTGTTTCATCTGATGCCAAGATTGAATTGGTTCTTTTCCTTCCCTCATTCGATTCATTTGAAGCTGTTCCCACTAGGCTGAAGCTCCTCCATGAAGCTTGTACGCAACTAATTTCACTTGCTGAACCTCAGAAATACTCATGTAATCAAAGAAATTATCCACACTATGAATCCAATCCAGAAAATCTTCTATGTGTAGATGTCCATCAAAGCTAGGTAAATCAATTTTGAGTTTGAAATCAATAGAGTCATTGTGTCGATTATACCTAGTCGGCTGACCAAAAGTTTGATTGAATCTGCGTCGGGGTTCTTCAAACAATGAAGCTTCGATTTCATTATCGGAGTCAAAAATTTTAACTCCCTAGTTTCGATTTTGGTAATTGGGTAATGGTCTGTGAAAAGGTGGTGATAGATCTGCAAGATCTAGTGGTTCTGAACTCGTTTGTAGAAGTTGACCAGAAGGGTGTGGAGTTCGAATGGCAGTCGGAGAGAAAGAAGGGCTAAATTCATTAAACAAGCTAACAACTGTAGCTTCTCGGATTACAGCAATGGCGGAAAATATCAAGTTGTCTCGCGAGGAAGAAGAACTTGGTATTAATACAGCTGAGAGTGACAAAACGTGGCCGGATTAAGTAATAGTGTTGACACGTAGGCAATAAAAGACAAAAACGGTTGAAAAGATTCAAAGACCAATCGGTCCTTTAAAACGAAGTTAAAATGGCTAATAATTAAGGGCAAAATAGTAAAATCCTAATTAAAATAAAAAGATGCAATAGTAACTAAATCTGGCCTTCATTTTTTACCCTGCTTGCTGGCCTTCGTCCCCAACTGGTTGCATCGCATCAGAAATTTGAGAAACATCTTTCATTATTTGATCAAACTTGTCAGGCTTACTATGTTTACGATACCAATGGGAAGAAATATAGTGATGCGCTTGTTGGTCTTTAGAGCACTTCATTAAGTACATGTACTTTGTTCATTGTCATTGCTTCTTTGCTTAATCGTAAAAAGTTAAAAGCATTTTTGTGTTTGTTTTTGTTGAGATGTTGTTATGGTATCAGTGTTATGAATCTATTTGATATGTTCCATAACATCAATTGAATTCATTTCCAGAATCTTTTGTTTTGTAATTCCTAGGCTTCACTGCCTCTGTCCTTCCCATTTCATTATGTCCATGTTTCATGGACAATATGCCCATCCTTTTCATTATGACATTTCCATGCGTTCGATATATATTTTCTACACTCAATGATGTTGACTCGTTTATAGACATGCAATCTACATATATTGTTGGCTCATCGAATTTATTTTAAAATGAAATTACTTCAATTCAGACTTTGGTTTACAAACACTAATGTAATCTTGAAATTTGCAGGGGGAAGTAAACCTCGTCTTGTTGCTGCTGCAACCGTGCAGATGAATACTTTGCCTTTTTCTACTCCTTTTGGAATCGCACTACAAAGCCGTCTTTGGTAATTTTTATGTTGTTTTAATTTTGTTGTTCCCAGTAATATCTGGTTTTTATGTTTTCATGACTCAATACTGTTTTGTTTTCCCCATTATGTTATAACTACAATTTTTTTTTAATTGTGAAAATTAATTTATTCTATTTTCAACTAGCACTACAAAAAAAAAGGGTTTTTTGTGACGGAAATCATTGTGACGTTCACTTAACCATCACATAAAGGTGGTTATAGTGTCGGACATATCAACGTCCGCCACTAATATTAATTTCTATATGCTTAACTGTGACAATTTTTTGCCCGTCACATTTTCAACTGAATAATTGCGATATACCCTTATGCAGGAACAATATTTTGAATTCTTTGAGTTCTTATGTGACGGAAATAACAAATGTTATCACTGTTTACTTTAAAAATATTAGTAAAAAATTCCACTTCCTTTTTTTTGAGGTTTACTAACCGGTCACATTTGCATTATTAATATGAAATTGTGACAGTTGAATTTTAATGAATCTTGGATTGTAAAGTTTGGCCGAAATATTATGGAGGGAATTTTGCCTTCCATGAAGTTTGAATACCTGTGACGTGTCAAATGAACTTTGGTCACTGAAATATAATTAAAAAATATTATTGGAACCGGTGGGTTTTTAACTTACACAATTATGTGGACATATACGTTGACTTGACTTGTCCATTTTATACTCCGAAACGACGTTGCATGGAATGGGTTGTCAATTACCTTTGTTGCCCAACGGCATAACTAAGTAAAACTCTGCGTTTTGAATGATTTGGCTAGTTGTTGATGATCCCCAGTACTCGTGTTCAGCAATTCTTGCAAGGCCAGACCCGAGGAACTTCCCAGGCAGGCAGCAGTTGTTCAAAAGGGTCACTCTGGTTCCTTCGCCGCGTGAGGAACGTCGGCGGCTGATGTCGCATTTTCTGTGCACCGGCCGTCCATTGCCTTGTGCCGATCTCTTCCGATTCCCCTGCAACGTTTGCCTTCTGCGAACATCAGGTACAGATTACGTAATTTTTGGGTTTTAGGGCTGCCTATTATTTTGGTTGCAGCAACATCTATTTATGGCTTTTTATGTTTGTATTTGTTTTTGCAAAACTTACATTTGCATCAAGCTTCCCCGGATTGATGTCATGCTTTCCCTGTTCGGCAAGGCCAAGCATCCCTCTTATATAGCACATGTTGGATTTGAGTTTATTTCGTTTAATTTTTTTGTTATAAAGGCGTGGGCTTTATCCATGCAATTAGTTGCAACATTGATTGAAAAAGTTCAAGGCTTTTCACTGATTTTCATTACTATAGTATTGCATTCCCCTTTATTGTCTATAGGAATTGTAGTTGCCGTGCAATGCTTCCCCATTAAGAGACAAAAAAAAGTTAAAAATTATGCCCGTGGCCTAATTTGCTTAATTGTGAAGAAATTTTGAGTATTGACATTCAGATGTCATTCAAGTGTGTAGTTTAAGTTGGCTTAATACATAAATTGTAAATTATTATGGAAATTTTTTCCCCTGCCGAGAAGTTTGCTGCTGTGGGTAGTGTAAAAAAACAGAGGAGAATATATTGTGACAATTTTCTCAGTGCTGTGCACGTTGATGATGTACCCAATAGCTTGTAACACGCACATGTTTTGAATTTTTCATGTTGAAATTTGTGCGTTTGTTACGCATTATTGTAGGTCTTGTTCAATATGGTAGGGTCTTTTTTTATAACATAATTCGAGCAACTTTTCATAACCATTTGTGATATGTTAACGCTGTGGAGATGAGTCAAGCAATCTACATTTACGTGAAGGTTGCTTCCCATCTCTTTGAAGCCACACCGGAAACCATTGTGGACTCAACAAATTCACACAAGTCTTATTTCCAGGTATTTTTTTTTAAGTTCATCGTATGAAAGCCATCTTAAATTTGTATATGCAAACATATAATATTTGTGTTGTGCTACGTGTGAATGGACATTGTGAAACGAATTCATCGTTTATATTTCATGGTCAATTTGCATGCGGTATTAAATGCTTAAGCTTTCAATTTAAATTTGTTATCATGATATGAGTTTTCTTTGCTTGCTTTTATTTTAATTCTTTTAAGTAGTTACGGATGATGCTGCTTTTATTTTGTATTTTATGAAAAACATGTATATTGTTTATTTTAATGCATGTGAAAATGCTTTTGGCCATTACATTGTGTGTCATTAAGTTCGGATCCTCACAGCCGTGACTTGTTTCACTTAAGCCCTAGTTGCAACACCTTGTGTTTGAATATAAAGATGGATAAAAGTTAGATGCAATTGCGCAATAGATCACTCCCGGAATATGTTCATGGAGTCAAGTAATTCATTAATTTTGCAAATATCCATATGGAAGTTAGGGAGAAAATAAAATGTTCATGCTACCATTGTAACCACTACTACTTCCTATTCCCGGATGAGGTACACGATCACTTGATTGTGTACGGGATGCTAATGTTGTACTACCCATGGGTGTATCACGGTGAGACCTTATGCCCGCAAGTCCATGAAGACATGATAGAGGATGATTTTATTGACGGTGATGATGACGTCGTTGGGGACGGGACATTGGCTATGCTAAATGAGTTGAATCAGGAGGCTTTGTTCAATGAATGGTCAACTTCATCGACATCTAATTCAGTCCAAGTTGATACTCAAGTTCACTCAAATCCGTTTGCACAGATGTTCCATGAAGCATCACACCCAATGTACACCAGGTGTAAACTTTCAAGGATTTCGGTCCTCATTAAGCTGCTGCACTTAAAGACATTGAATGGATGGACCAACAAATCATTCGACATGCTCCTACAACTACTAAACCAAATACTTCTAGCCGGGTCAAATCTCCCTTCTTCATACTACAAGGCAAAATAAGTCATCTGAAACCTTGGTCTCCACTATGAGAAAATTGATGCATGTAATAATGATTGCATATTGTACTGGAATGAATTAAGGACTTGGATGTGTGTCCAACATGCAGTACACCTCGTAATAAGGATCGTTCCTTGAGTACAAAAAAAGTGCCACATAAGATATTAAGATATTTTCCCTTGACTCCACGGTTGTAGTGGCTGTATGTGTCCAATAAAATCGCCCATGACATGCTGTGGCACCAAGAAATGTGGGTTGATGATGGCATACTAAGGCAACCGGCCAATTCTGAAGAATAGAAGAAGTTTGACGCATCTTTCCCCCTATTTGCTAGTGAACCAAGAAATGTGAAGCTTGGACTTGCTAGTGACGATATTGATCCATTTGACAACAAGTCAACATCTTATAGCATGTGGCATGTTATTCTTGTCCCATATAATTTACCACTTTGGATATGTATAAAGGATCATTTTATGATGTTGTCTTTGCTCATCTCGGGTTCATCATCGTTGGGCAATGATATTGATGTCTATCTTCAACCACTAGTGCGCGAATTAAAACAACTGTGGGATGAGGGTGTGCAGACATTTGACGCATCAACTAATGAACTCTTTCAAATGCATGCTGCTCTATTGTGGACTATTAACGATTTCCTAACTTATGGTAATCTATTGGGATGGTCTACAAAAAGGAAGCTAGCGTGTCCTACATGTAATGTTGATGCCTCTTTTCTGTCCTTGAAACATGGGCACAAAATTGTGTATGTTGGACATCGAGGTTACGGAACAACCGATGGTTCACCAGCATGAAGGTTCGATCACCGCCTAAGGTGTTCTCTGGTTAAGAAATATGGGCTCAACTACAAAATGTTAGTCAACCCACTTTCGGTAAATTGTCTAACGGGAGAGGAAAAAGAAAACGGCATGATGCAAATCATAATTGGTGCAAAGTATCCATTTTTTTTTTATTTGCCATACTAGAGAAGTCTTCAATTGCAGCATAACTTGGACGTTATGCATATTGAAAAGAATGTGTGACAGTTTATTAGGAACAATAATGACCCTTGAAGGAAAGACAAAGGATACATACAATACTTGCTTGGATTTGGAGGCTATGGGCATTATGCAAGACCTCCACCCTGTACGCACGAACGGAGCTGTGTATTTGCCCCCCACTTGCTACATGCTCAATGATGTCGAGAAAAGAAAGGTGTGTCAATTCCTACTTGATGTCAAGCTTCCCGATGGGTATGCCTCCAACATTTCGAGGTGTGTCAACATTAGTGAAGCCAAAATCTCTGGCTTGAAGAGTCATGACTGTCACATCTTTATGCAAATGTAGCCTATTGCATTGCGTCAAACCCTTCGCAGAGATGTATGTACAATGATTATTCAGTTGTGCTTGTTCTTTAGAGAGTTGACTTCAAAGACGTTGACTAAAGAATCATTAAACCACATTGATAAAGGCATTGTAGTGACATTGTCTACTCTTGAGAAGTTGTTTCCCCCTTTGTTTTTTGATGTCATGGTTCACTTACCAATTCACCTCGCACGTGAAGAAATCCTAGGGGGCTCGTGCCAATTTTGTTGGATGTATCCATTTGAAAGGTACTTCTTCATACTTAATGTGTTAGGTTTGCAATTGTACATGCGGTGGCACTTTTGTACTAAAATATAAATATCGTTGCCCAATTTTTAGGTACTTACACAAGTTGAAATGTTATATCCATAACAAAGCGCATCCCGAAGGATTGATTCCGATGCGTACATAGCCAACGAATGTCTAGTCTTTTGCTCCATGTATGTAAATGATGTGGAAACAAGGTTTAATAGACCAGATAGGAACTACGATGTGAATGTATCTAGTGAGAGGTCAAACTTTTCTACTTTTTCACATAAGGCACATGGTATTGGAGGAATCAAATATAAAAAGCTTGATATGATCGAGTGGATGAAGATCCGATGGTATGTATTGAACAATTGTACCGAAGTGCTTCCATATATTGAGTAAGTTACACGAATCCATTATATTCCTTTTTTTTTTTCATTCTAATGATTTTAAGTAAGTGTAGGCTTTAGGATGGCTATATTATTGCGTAAATTTCTACTTGTAGTGCACATAGAGAACAAGTGGAAAGTGAAACTAGTACGGACATGTATACCTACCAGCAAGCACATTTTCCTAAGTGGCTGCTCCAGTGAGTATGAACCATGTCTTCAATTATGACACATTTATTTAAGATAATTGGGTTTGTTACATATATTAATTCGTTCTGATGCTTGATGTTTGTACTATGCAGTTGCATCGTTTCGATACCAGCGACAGTGACGGTACAGTTGACAATATCAAACTGCTTGCTAGAGGATCCGATAAGAGAGTTGTTCACTATAGTGGCTACATAATAAATGGACATAGGTTTCGCATAATAGATCATGATAGATGTCGAGAAACTCAAAATAGTGGTGTTGTCATTAAAGCCGAGCACAACAGTGAAAATATGAACTTCGGGGTATTTCGAGATGTCTACGAGCTAAGCTATGGAGGACAACATCAGAAAGTCTTTGTTTTCAAGTGCAATTGGTGGGATATTGGGAGCCGAAGTAGAGTCACCATTGATGAGTTTAAGATCCAAAGTATAAAAGTTTCAAAGACATGGTACAAGAACGACCCTTACGTACTCACAGCTCAAGTGGAGGAGGTTGTTTATCTACCAGACCCAAATATGGGAAATGGTTGGGTTGTTGTTGAGAATGTGCAGCCCCGCAACTTGTACGACTTTCAAGTAACCAAAACGGTTGTAGATCTAGCAGACGACGATGGTTATCAACAAAATGAGTGTGATGATGACTTGGACATTAGTTTCACCGACGATTTTGTTGAACATAGGACAATGACGGACATGGATGGTATACTTGTTAGTGTAGCGGGAGTTGAGAGAAACGAGGGTGTGCAATGTGACAATACAAGTAGTAATAATGGATCATCTACGGAGGACTTCGAGGGTGATTCATAAGTTAATTGTAAAAATAATGAGTGTTACATCCATATGTTGCTATAAGACTTTGTGTATTAAATTTTCATTATTTAGTTTATGGTGTAATAAGACTTTGTGAACTATGCATATTGCAATAGGCCATTCGGCTGTTTTAAAAAATGTTATTTTGCTAATAGATATTTGTCACGTATCATATTTAACATGCATGTTGGTTATAAACTCAAGATACTAATATAATGTTGGGTAAGAAGCTACCGTTGAGCCGAAGGCAAAGCATAACAAAACCACCTTAGAAGAAGGGGGGACAACTAAGTTCTGGACTTTGCAAGAAGAAAACTTGTATAGGTTGAACAATTTAACACTAAATTATGGTTGCTGAATTTGTTGATCTTGGTGTGACTAACAAATTTGTGACCATGTATGTGGACTAACTTCGTACTTGTTCATGGCTGGTTATCGTAGGCAATGAATGGGTTAGTGTGCGGAGAAGCCAAGCAGAGAGTGTTCAAAGTACAACACCTACACCCATACGTGAGACGACGTCTTCACAAAACGTTCCACGTGTCGAAAAAAAACAAAAGGTAGTTACTATTTCAAATTTGATGTCCCTAGATAGAGTGTTAGAATAAACTTGTGTTTGTATACATATTTGTAATAGGAAAAGGCATCGCTTTCTCTCAACCATTGCCTCCGGTTTGCCGATGTCCTAGAAAACGTGTTAATGTTCAGCTTTTTGGGAAGTTAGGAGAACATGACAAGCCTCAAAAGACTGTCCCAAGTTAGTAAACCGTTAACTTATTAATTGACCATGATAGCATTATATTTTAGGTATATTAAATGTACTAAATATACAATCTTATGAAACCCGCCCATCGTAGATGCTAATGTGTGACATGAAATTGCATAAAATGAGTGCGACGAACAAAAGGAGTAGAGGTGAGGAGCTCATCAATCATTGTTCAAGCCCTAAGTCTTTTGCTAGACTTGCAAACGAGGCCACACAGCTGTTAATTAAATAATGAAGGAATATGGTAATCATGGCTGTTGAAGGTAATGAAATGTGACACTTTTTTATTTAATCATGGTGTAGGACGGAACGGTGGACTGGTATGCATTATGGTATACCACCCACTACAATGCAAGCAAGAAGAAATGGGTGGATGAGAAGTTCCGAATGGTTTATGTGAGTACCCCTAATCGTACACCAACTTGGTAATAATGGATCACATGTTTTAGGAATACTAATGTTTTATGCATGCAATAAATCGTGTGTTTGTTGGTTGATGAAGGATGTTTTGAATTATATATGAGGAAAAATAGAGGATGCGGGTTGCATGTTAACATTATATGTCAATAATGGTGAATGCAATAGCTATTTCATGTTGCAAAAAATCATGTATGTGTCCTACGTAGTAATATAAGGACTTAAACATTGTACCTAATTCAAAGAAATTGAAAATATATAAATATTTTATGGACAATACAGGCTGCCAATATCAACCGTTCAATTTCCTTATTTCCATTCTCAAGTAACAACTTCGTAGAACAACCATTTAATGGACATATGTTTTTATTGTAATATGGGAATTAAAATTCAGATGTCATAGGTGTGGTTCACATTGGTGGACGGTATTTCATAGTCGAAAGTTTGTTTGGTTGAGAATATATTATATGGGGGTTAGGTACAATTAAATCTTTGTAATATGTTATGGTGCAGCTGTGTATTAGCTTGAGTTAATGTTAGCGACGATGATGAGTTCGGCGGGTAAGTGTGAACGGGTGCAGGGCACTGGCAGGCTACTTTACTGGTAGAGCCATGGTAAGTGTGGGTGGGTGCGGGGCACTGGCAGAGATCGGTGTTCAATCCCACATTGTCCGGGTGTAGAAGGGTGTCAAACAGTAATAGTTCAAATGTAAAGTGAGCATTCTTTTAATAACCAATGTCTTTTCAAAGTGTTTGGCTTTAGGGTTGCAAAGAACTTTGGGGTTAAGCGTGCCTCAGTGGGAGCATTCCTGGGATGGGTGACTCCATGGGAAGTCTGACCAAAAACTTCATACCGTCTGAAGTGCAGTGGCTAAATTAGAGACAATATTGATTGGAGAGAGAGTGGCGTTACAAATGGTATCAGAGCTTGTACCCTGCCGGAAATGTGCCAGCGATGACGCTGGGCCCCAATGAGGGTGGATTGTGACGACTAGGATCTAGAGCTAGGGTAAGTGTGGGCGGGTGCAGGCCACTGGCAGGCTACCTTACTAGTAGAGATCGGTGTTCAATCTCACATCGCCCAGGTGTAGAAGGGTATAAAACAGTAATGGTTCAAATGTAAAATAAGCACTTTCTTAATAACCAAGGCATTTTCAGAGCGTTTGGCTTCAGGGTTGCAAAGAACTCTAGGGTTAAGCGAGCTTCAGTGGGAGCATTCTTGTGATGGGTAACCTCATGGGAAGTCTGACAAAAAATTTCATACCTTCTGAAGTGCAGTGGCTAATTGGAGACAATATTGGTTGGAGAGAAAGTGTGGCATTACAATTATTCCTCCTAAAAGTGGCAACTAGGGTATGCAATAAGGAAATATTGTTGAAGTTGGGATGTTACTTTTTGAAAAGTAGAAAGGAAGGCTTTTGAGCATGTTGTGTATAGTTAAAGTAGTGTCAACATGGCCTTAGATGGTAAGATTTTGCAATTTTTTTAGGGACATATCCTTTTGTATTGGGAAATTTTTCAATGAACCATGTATTGGTGCAAGTGCTTCAATGAAAAATTTTAGTACCCTTCTTACATACTAATGTTATGGTTATCTGTAATGAATATGTGCCTGTAATTAAAGTAATTTCTTCTCACTCATATTGAATATTAACTTATGCACATACCTACCATCTGTTGTTATGGAAGTACCTAAACCAAACATGCATTCGAATTTTTGTCACATGAATAAAGTTATATTTGAGCAGGTTTAAACATCAAATTGGATCTGGAAAATGGTGATTCCAAATTAGAAATTGTGACCATAACGCTTTTGGCCATCCCATTTGAATTTTGCTACGTCACTGAATGACCTAGTGACGGAACATTTCCATGAGTGTAGCTTCAATTTAGATCATGTTGGATATGTGTATTGTGACGGCCAACGGGTACACACCACCATAGATGTCATATTGTGCCGGTTTACACATCGTGGATGCAAATATATATGTGACGGTAATTAGTATGCCACAGTCTATATAATGTGACAGAACACCGTCACAAGACTGACACAGAAACTCTCGTTTGGGACGACCTTCTTACAGTCACACTTCTATAACCGTGACGGAACACCGTCACAGAACCTTTTGGTGTGACAGTACCAAATTCGTCGCTGAATCGTTCCTGGTGGTGGGTCACCGGAATTTCAGAACTATATGGTGACATAAGTGACAATCGGATGTTGTCACTAAATCTCCGTTTTCTATTACGATAAACAGTAAATGGTCATGGACGAGATTTTGTGTCGGGTCTATTGCGACAGGCATGTGACGGGATGATTACGGTCACATAAAGTGGTTTTAGCGATGATTCCGTAACGTATACTATGTTTTGTGACAAATTTGCTTCCGTCACAAAACTCTTGTTTTTTTTATAGTGTAGTTTGACATAGAAACTGCTAGTGTAATTGAATATATATATATATACATAAAAGAGGATACCTTTTTAAGATCTTCAATTCTGAATTTTCTTTATTCATCTCATTCTGCAGGATCTAGCAAAGGTCAAAGTGTTCTATGACCGAACACTTTGAAACTGTCCTTCTGAATGATGGCAAAAAAACTAATATGAGCGAACAATTTGAAACTGTCGTTTATTTTAGTTAAAAGTCCTCAAATATGTTCAAAAAGGTCATGTGGTACGTGCTGCATGAGACAACAGTACGATGTCTCCGTCATTTATAATATCTCCAGAAGAAGTTGACGAGTTAGCTCTGGTAGGGTAAAAAACTACTACACCATTGCCCACTCAATTAATTATTATTTTATTGATGTTCATTCTCGTTGGCATGGACCACAGGAGTAGGTGCATACTTTGGAGCTCAATATGAAAAACACTCATTTATTTTATATTTTATTGATCTTTAATATTTTTACTTTTTTTGGGGATAGTTTTCTAAAGTGTTATGAATATTCATTTCCATGGATTGATACCAACAAGGGTTAGGCCTTCTGACAGCACTGGTAATACCCAGGTATGCTCGAGACACACAAAGCCACTCCAGGGCATACAAAGTCTCATGCCTCTTAGAGCATTACCAGTACTGAGAAAACCTGAACAATTGATGAACCAAAAGACTAATGTATTTTCTGGTGCACCAGATTCCTTTCGCAGGGCAAGTGCAGAGCATACTCATAACATCTCAGGTGTTGATGAACAAAACATAGTAAAGGATCATTGAGAAAGAACCAGGAGAAATTAGCTGGACATCTTAGAGAAAACAAAAACCATTTTTATTCTTGTTTCTCCTCTACCGAAAGAGAGGGAACGGGGCTCCTTTTATAGCCGGAGAGGGCATTACAACAAACTCTTTTACCCAGGGTAAAAGCAGAAGGGAAAAGCAAAAGAAAAAGCAACAAAATAATTACAGGAACAGAGGGAAAGAAAAAGCCACCGAAAGCATCACATGCTGTTCTGGCTGGG